>SNQJ01S0064966.1:0-13476 GCA_010110895.2 Picea sitchensis
GAGAAGAAAACAATCAAACAAACCTTCCTACGATGAAACCACTAGTTGGTGATGAAATCCAACATCGCAAGATCAAAATAGGAAGGGGCGGGGATAGAGCGGGTGGATCAGTTACGTTGGCGACCTACTTAATGGACTTACGCCTTGGTACAAGCTTCCATGCAGTAATTGTGGATTTACCCTCCAAGGAGCCCGACTGAGTTTGACCAACGTCTGTTCCAGGTACAGTGAGACTTCCCTTCACCGTCACCTTGTGTAAGACCCTAAATATTATGGCCACTAAGGTTACCAATTCGTATTCAGCCCCTGGGCAGGAACAGTCGACAGTCCGATCCGAACGTACGGGCATGGTATCGAGCCCGAAATCAACTAAAAGGATTCCACGCAGTAATTGTGGTTTTACCTTAAAGTGATCCCCATAATACGATCTGACCACCACAATCAGTTAAACCACGGAGGGATAATCTCCATAACTCACCCGAATGCGACCTTGTGCGTAACCCCTGTGTGAGAGGGGGATCCCAGGAAGACTAATACGACAATTGGATTTAACTCTCCCTACCGCAAGATACTAAGTTTGTTTGATAGCTTTGGAAAGTTGTCCTTTCAACCTATTCCAAAGCCCTACACCTTAAACTAATGTAGGTGTGCTAACAAAGATGTAAAAAGTCTGATAAATTTTAGTTAAGCATTGATTTTAATAGTTGTTGTTTACTTAGAGGGTGTACGAAAGTGAAACTAATGGAATGACGACTCAATTCCCAAAAATATGCATGAAATATGATAAGCAATCATTTCTTTTCAATGAATACCTATTTAAGGGAAAGAGAAAGAGTCGTTTTCACTATCAAACACTTGATAAGGAATGCCCTCAATCAATTTTGTTCTCAATCAAATCTAATATGATGCTACAACATTTCAGAAATGAAAACTAATATGCAACTAATCATTAAGATTTACTTTGGTCGTTTTAATGTGAATGATGATCAATTCAATGAAAAACTTGTCCTGCCAACTACCCTTTCAGATCAAGGAGAATCGGGCAAGAAAACGTAGATTTCGCACAAACAACACACCCTTTTGCAATCAAACAAGAGCAAGAAAACCAAGAACGCAATAGGAAGGAGAAAGATATTGGATCAGATGACCTCAAAGAACCAAATGAGAAGAGTTACAGACTTCAGATGTCCTTCACTAGAGTTCCCGTTCAATCGGATAGGAGAGAAGAAAACAAGGGATCGATTTCAAGCTCTCAACAGCAAAAACTCAAAACTAAGGGAGAAGGGCATAAAATATGAACAAAAAGGTGTTTAATTCTCAAGAGGAAGCATGTCAAAGGTCAAAAGAAGCATCATTGAATCACAAAGCAGCTCAGCAAGTGAAAAAACAGGGTTTTTAACCTCAAAAATGCAATTTTTGAAGAGTTTTTGGGAAAAACAGAGCTGACGCTCTGGTATAAAGGCCACCAGAGCATTATAACACTCTGTCCAACATCTCAAGGGAGCGCTGGCACTCTGTTAACAAGGCAAGGGAGCGCTGGGCTCAAAAAACTCACAAAAAGGTCCAAAAACCAAAAATTCAATCAAATTTTCACAAACAAGCTGAATGTGATGGAGTGAAGAGTCAATCAGCAAGTGCAATAAGATAAATGGGGTGAACAAGGTCTGAAAACAATCAATTAATAAAAGGTCTATGAGGAAAGACAAAACTAAGAAAGTTCTGATTCAATCCCCAGTGGAGTTGCCAGTTTCTATTGTAGGAAAATCTCCCTGCGGACAGGTAGATTGCCTCAAAGAGATTGACCCTAAATCTAAGACAGAAAATGCTTAACGTGGACACTGACTTCCTTTAAAATCTATCTAAACTAACACAGGAGAAGGAAGGAGAACATAAGTACCTCTTTATCGACGTTTGTCCCTGCATGCTCCGAGTTGCGCTTCGATCCTTTGCTCCTCGCTGGATCCTGTAGACAAACAAGATACGACCACTTCCTACTCTATTGATATTAGCTTGAAAACAGATCTATCTATCAATGATAAGTTCATNAAAAACCCTAAACATCCAAAAACCTAACCCTAGGAGATGAAGCGCCAAAAGTCATGTGGGCCCCGTTTGGGTAAGTCAATACATCAACTTCTCGGGGTCGTAACTTTTTCATACGATCTTCATTTTAGGCGTATGATAGCCTATTAGAAATATCTATCCGAGGAATACAACAGTTGCACAAAATTTCATGATGAAATTTTGCAACCGCAACATACCCCAAAAAATGTCGTTTAGGGCCTCAAAACGACTCCGGAAGTTCAAGACCCGAAAAACTGCTAAAAATAGTAAATTATCAAAATAGCTAGAAAGTTGTTTTGAGACATTTGGGAAAGGTGGGTGGCCACCGATATCCACCTGGATCAACTTCTAACAATGAATATATGGCAATTTTGATCTATTATGTGTCTGTTATGAATGAGTTGAATATATGTGTATAGTTTTAATTATTAGTCCTTAATGGGTTATCATATATGATTCATATGGATGCCAATTGCAGTAATGTTTAGTATGTTTAATCCTCCATCCTCGAAAAAAGACCTTATGGTCTTTTTTATCCTCTCTGCATCTCAGGTGATACCTTCCTTGTCCATGTCCAAGGAATGATATGTCGTTGCTTTGGGGTTTTCTTGGACACTCTCTAGAAAAATCCTGGGTCTAAACCTCCCTAGTGTTAAGAAGGTCAGTGCATGTGAAAGTGTGAACTGAAAACAATGACAAATAGCCCAACATCAACAAGACTACTGACCAAGTTGTGTGATATTTAGAAACAATGGGTAATATACCTTTCCATTTCCCAACATTGCAGAAATATCAAAAGACTACGCACATTCCATTTTGTGTATTTTACAAATCCATGGGCCATAATATGAAAAACTATTGGTCACTATAGTTAATGAAAGAACACATTGTGGGTGCTTTTCATGTCCAAGAAGAAAAAAAAGGGTGGAGAGAACGAAGTCTTTGATAAAAGAGGCTACTAAGGAGGCTAGTGAGGAGGATATGGAAGAGGAAGAGGAAGGGGATATGTGGCAAAGGAGGAATACCACCTACTTGTTTTAGTTGTGGTGATATAGGACACTTGTTGCAATTCTATACCAAGTTGCACACACTATGTGGATATTCAAAGAACGTATACCATGTCATAGAGGCTTGCCCAGAGTTATTGGCCAAGTGGGAAGAGAATAAGGGGCACTCATGGTGACTACTGAGCCTTGTAGGGATAAAAAAATCAAAAGAGGAAGTGGACGTACAGGTGGTAACCCGAGAAGACATTCATATGGGAGCCCACCTAGAGAAAGGAGAAAGTTCAAGTCATAATATAGAAGGAAATATTAGAAAAGAAACACAATAACCTTCCAATTTTGATGCCGTTCACCAAAAGCAATTCGTTCAGGATGCACAAAGGGCCTTGGATGAGGACAAAGAACACATAGAATTGCAATGCATAATGCAAAGGGCACTTGAAAAAGCTTTTGTGATAAATAATTGTAGTGCATGATGAATAGGGCATTAGAAGAAGCCCACTTTTGTGAGGAGGTGCAATGTGCAACACATAAGGAAATACAATAAGAACGAGTGAAAAAGAGTTGAAATACATGGCACAAGAGGGAACACAATGAAACATTTATGCCAAGGCTGAAGTAGAATACTAGGTTAGTAAATTCCTACATTGTTTTATGAAGATGTAGGGTGATCCCATAGATATAAATAAATTAACCCATATGTTGAAAAAATGTATGGAAGAAGTGAATACCAATTTTGTTATTTCTTCCCCACTACTAGAACAAGACATGCACCATATAATCAGGAGGAAGTGCACAGGGAGAGAATTTAAGATGGTAGTTGATATATGGAGCTATGAGATGGACGATGTCATGGTGGACTTAGGATACATAATAGACATCCTGCAAAATAAATATTAGGAGTTGATGGGTAAACCAAACTTGGTGTGGTCCCTCATTCAACTCATACTTTCCAACCAATACAAAATTTACCCTATTGGTACGATGGAGCAAGTGGAAGTGAGAATTGATGGGGTAAATACTAAATTAGACTTTAAAGTGACTGAGATCATGGATGAATCAGACTCCTATCTAACTCTACTTGGAATTGAATGGGCATTTGATAATAATACCACATTGAACCTGAAGAAATGATAGATTTCCTTTGAGATAAACACCTTGTGTGTTATTATGCCACTAGATGCAAATGATGGTGATAGACATAATGAGATCATGAATGAGTATGTGCATAAGTCCATCGTAGAAAACATATATAACATCACAGGGCACAAGGAATACTATGTGATTCGATAGTCGATGGAGAACTAAGCTAGATAGATGTGCTCTCCTATGACATGGATTTGGAGGATTCTATAGAAAAATGGTAGAATAAGTTGTATGAATTATTAACCTGGAGATGTGCATGAATCACTAAAGAAGTGCACTAGATTGGATAAAAATTATGACTTACCGATATTTGATGGTACATGCCATGTAGACACATTCCTTGCACAAATGGAAGGGTTGGTGCATGAGGCCCAAGGAATTCAATCCATGGATGTAGTGGTCAAAGGAACACTTTTGCACTGGTGGGAGATGCACCATGCATATATATAGGAGTGGGAATAGGTGGTGGAAGGTATCAAGGGTATATATTATCGCATGATAGAATTTGAATTAATGAAATGATACAAGTGTACTAAATATCCTCATGATCATATTTTTTTCTATGAAAGGCACTAGACAACCAAGAATATTTTTAATGCAGAATGGGTTCATAGATTTTTCCATACCATGGATATGGTACCTATAATTTGGTACATCCAAGAAGAGACAAGAAGGAAAATAGGAGACTCGAAAAAGATGAGTAGCCACTTATGCACAACATTTAAGTTTATGTCAAATATCCCTGCATAGAGAGAAGTTTTGTTAAGAATCAAGGATTTCATCTTCCATGGGAAACTCAAATGCACTACGTAGAAATTTATCTATGCATACCATAAGTCGATGGAAAAATTGAAATAGGTAGTATACATGTTGGAAGGTGGAAAGTGACAAGGCATATGAGGAAGGCCCTCGATGAATATCTATTAATGAGACTGAGGGTGAATGCAAATTTCAACGGAAGTTTTCCAGTAGCACTACAACGGACTATGCATGGCCATTGAAAACAAAGAAAAATAATATAGGATCAAAATAAGCACCTAAAGTAGCCATCATTGGTGATTATTATGACGAGAAAACAATAATGTAAGTGGTAGACTTTCCAAAAGAGTATGAAGAACTATTTCCAAGAAGTTTCTTAGAGATGATTGATATTTAAAGATCCTTGGGAGAGATGAAGATTCAATTGACACAAGATGCTAAGCCTATCGATAAAAAACCATATCAACTAAACTTGAAGTACAAAGAAAAGGTTCACAAAGACTTGGAATACCAGAGGTTGGGATCATTGTCCTCGGGGAGGAGTCAAACTATATTATCTTGATGGTGGTGCAGCCAAAGAAGATGGGAGACCTAAGAATTTGTGTACACCTGTACAACTTAAATGCAACGTGTGTACATGATCCTTTTCCGACACCATTTATCGATGAGGTATTGGAGAACGTGGGTGGATGTGAAGCTTACTCATTCACTGATGGTTTCTTAGGATATCACTAGGTGTGGATCGCAGAAGAAGACCAAGGAAAGAAAACCTTTCTCCAAAAGAATGAAACCGATGGTGTTTTCTAGAATTGTAGTTGCATCTTTTAAGAACTTAATGCATAAGTTTCTAAAGGTATACTTAGTTAATTGGATGGTGTTCAACCTACTCAAGGAGCATATGCAATAACTACGATTGATGTTGGATAGATGCAGATAGTTGTAGATAGTTGCATATCTCATTAAACTTGAAAAAGTGCATCTTCTATACACCATTTGGAACACTATTGGGACATGTTGTATGCAAGGAAGGATGGCTCTTGGATTAGGCCAAGATTGCAACAATAGTGGACATGTTGGGCCCCACTTTTGTAAGAGAGTTGTGCACAATTTTGGGACACACAAGTTACTATAGACGATTTATATAAAGTTACACCAAAGTTTTTGCGCCATTGGAAACGTTATTGGGAAAAGATACAGAATATGTATGGACTCAAGAATGCTAGGAGGTTTTGAACACATTGAAATAAAAATTAGTGACTATGATGTTATAGCTCAAAATATCCCTCTAAAATTTTTGAAAATTTTGCTAATTTTTGCCATTTGGATTTATTTCAATCACATTAAAGAAATTTTAAGTTCCTAAAAATTGTTGAATGAAAACTAGATGTGGATCTTCTATCTTCTACAAAACCAACTTGATTAAAATATGTAAATTAAATTGTCTCCTATATCTCCATTACATTGAAGGAAATTGCAATTCCCAACTCATATGTTTTAACATATCTAATATTATTCTTCTATACCTTTCTTTGTCTCTTTCCATCTTTCGAATATCTATTTGTAAGTATCACGATTATAGTTAATAATTATACTATTGATTTTTCTATGGAATGAATTTATGATATTTTATTCAAAATTGGCATAGGTTAGAGAGATCCGTATACATAGAGTATAATTATCCACACATTTCATTATATTATATTATATTATATTATATTATATATATATATATATATATATATATATATATATTAAAAACTACGAATACATAAAGAAAATTTTCAATTATTGCAAACCAATTACATCGTTATTTAATTTGTTTATCATGTTTTAATTTTTTTATCGTGTTATTTTGGAGAGACAAATAAGTGGATTTTTCAAACATTAAAGACGACAGTAAAATGCGTGCACTTCTTGGCCCAAATTTATTCTCAACGGTTCATAAAGAGAGGATCTCGATCCGTTGTATCCTTTGGGCACCCACCACGAGGTTAAAAATGGCATACATTTGATCCTAAAAATGTTTTTCATCATCGATGAAGAGATTGCCACAACCATTGGACCTTTCATGTGGAAAAGAGTTGATTAAAACTCATGTAAGCCGGTAAGAAAACCATTCATCACTAGCTCACGTGGACACTTGGATCTTTCGGACTTAAATAATGGGTTAAAGCTTATACTGATTTCTCATGGTTCTTTCCTTATTCTTCTATCTTCAATTAAGAAATATAACAAATGGAAGCCAAAGTCACTAAAGATAGGTTGGTAGATAGTGTTGGTTAGTGTTGACTTGCTAGTAATTGTTGATGGTTAAAAACAAAATATGCATTTCTTATGCATTCATTTAATCAAAGTTTGAAAAATGATTGACTAAAATTGAATTTCAAATATCATTTATTTGCTATGTTATTGGTCAAAGAATTCATAGTCTTATTGTTACCTTCACATCTCCAAATGTGATTGTAATAAATTTAAGCAATACCGTAGTCGAAGTTTCTTCATAGATTTTGACAACAATGCACTCTAAGTGACACTACCTCCCCTTCCACCACTACTGCCACTATGAATTGCTATTTTTCACTTAGATCAATGCAAATATTGCAAACCTCTAGCAAAGGCGGTAGACACTAGAAAAGGAATGTGGTGACCCTTTAGGCATATCCAACATGCAAATACATGACCTTTCCCTCCTCTCGAGTCGATGCCAATACCTTTTGTCGTCTCGAGTCGACTTAAGTTAGGCCAACCCCACCTATGTGTACTTAGTAAGTGTGTGCATTTGATCTAGATCAATACCCCTTAATCAGTTCACTTCCCTATTATGGATATACTAGTTACAAAGTCTCCCATTAATGATCTAATCCCAGTTTGAGTTGATTATGAGCTAGCTAATCGAATCAAGATTTAGTAGGCTACCAAATACAAATTCATATACAATTACAGATGTAGAAGAAAGAGCAGAGGAAGGGAAGGATGGAGGAGGAGAGCCAACCATAATTTGAGTAGTTTGAGAGCCAATGGAAAGAAAGAATAAAGCACTGTAGAACCATCTAATATAGTATATCCCATGAAATATTTTCACTTGTAATATAATATATCTAGCTAACATCATCTACTCACCTCAAATCCTATTACAATCAATGCAATTTAAGTTGCAATTGTTGGTAAGAAGATCTCGTTCCGATAAAAAAAACATTTTTATTGTTGTAAAAATTAATTATGTATGTTTTCTTCTAGTAGCAATAAAATAAAATAGAATGGACACTTGTGCTAATTGTCATTTATATTTTATAGTTGGTTCAATACCTAACCTGAGAATTCGCCTCATAATCTGTGTGGAACCTGACTTAAGAAATTGTTGCATAGTCTATGTGGAAAGGGGATCTATCCATACATATTTGGTTGTAGTTCTATGACTAGTCTCTCCAAAAAGTCGTTGCTTTCCCATGTCTACAAGCTAGATCTTCTTTCTGGTTATTGTCAAATATAAATCCAAGAGGTGTTCACTTTGTAATAGAAACTAACCAATAAAGAGGAAATACATCTACCTCTCTTATGGTAATGAGGCATGTGTGTCTCTCGATCCTTAGCCTCTTCCCTTGACTCGATTGAATCTCTTGCCTCTGTGCCTCTTAACTCATATCATTTTTTATGACTAGTAAAAACAATTACCTATGAACAAGAATATATTCCAACAAATATGGTGGGTTCTTACACTTCTCTCTCTCCATCAAATGTGGGGCAACAAGTTGTAGATACATATGGAAAATGTATCATTGAGGTTCATAACAATATTAATTCATTTTCTGAACAACTTTGGTTGTTTTATGCCACACTCAAAATGACTAAGAACATATTCAACTACCTATTGGCATGGGGACTCAACCAACACCTATCTCTCAAGCAACATCTATCTCGTGTTAATTGGCTTGTTCTTGTTCTAAGTATTCCATACCAAAAATATGACATTCAGAGAGGTAAGAGTGTTGAGAATCTGCCATTTTATAAACATGTTGTCTATCATGACACAAATGGAAGACCTACATAACAACATGTTTTGGGGTTTGTAAGTCGAAGGGCATGTTTATATGGACCAACATGGCCACTATGTGATGCAACTAATTGAAGATGGAGGAAATTCTCTCTCCATGGTGGTCGACTTCTTATCATGATAACACAATGGCGGGATCAGGGTCGGGAGATGCATCCAATGATGTTTCATCGCAGAAACCAAAATATTCATCCCCTTCAAGGAAGACTACGACAAACAAAGATATGATTAAGGTGACTATTGTAGTTATTAAATATTTCACCATTAATGTTGAAATCACCTTAGCCCTAACGGTCTACAAGTCTCCATCCAAAGTCAAAATGATTAACAACCACATAAACTATGCCCCTAAGATGGAGGGTACTCAACAACGATCAAAATTGAACCCTTCATATCCTTTCCAAGGGGTTCAAACCCATCTTAGAATGTTAATTTCAAAAGAACCCTTAAAAAAATGTAAATTTTTGAAATCACTTGTCATTTATGAAGGACAACAAATATCATAAAATTTCAAAAGAAGGGTGAGATTTTCAATAACCCATTAGTGTCCTCACTTCCAATTCTTGGTTGGTCAATGATCCTTGTTTCAACACTCAACACTTACCTTTTACATCTAAAGACTAAAATCATCTCTATTTTAGTTGGTCTCATCTATTCACTTATATGGTGTACCCTTCCACAACATTATATCCATCACATATCTCACACCTAGATAAATATCCTACCATCATATTGGTGTATGAACTATTTTATATGTCACTTAATCAAAGATTCTCAAAGATTCTCAGACACCTTGTCTAATCCCCACTTGAATTCATGTGCTATAAGCATTTTTTATTTTTTTCAATAAGGGAATTGACATTGCATTTAGTTTATGTACTTCATGTTTTTGAATCCCGCACTCACCATAATGTCATTTGTTTTTTTATTTTTTTCTTTGACACTAGCCATAATGCCATTTTCATTTTTATCTTTTCCTTCACTCTTAGCTCTATGAAAAAATAAAACAATTAGTCATAGGTTATGGACATAAATTTTAATGACATTTGGAGCTTATTAGTAAGATTAATTACAAATGAGTTGTTGAATGACAATTTTGAAAAACAAACAAACAATAGACATTGAGTAAACATTAGGCCATGTCTATTTTTTCTTGTGCACATATTACATCTCACTATTAGTATCAAACATGTTGATTCATAGTTATTTTATTGCATTCATAACATTATGTGTTTTCCTCTTAAAATTCATGACATGGTTATAACTTTGATATCTCATATGATTATTACTTCCACACATTGGCATACCTCTCAACCATTTAGTATGTAACTCTTTGTATCCCCATTAATACAATATATAATGTGAACAGAAACACATAACTAATAATTGAATGTAAATCTCTCAACAATCCACCACTTTTGTACAAGTTTTGTCAAGATCATCATAAAGATAATGCATAGTTTTCTTTGTTTCACATGAAACTATTAAATGATTATGTTTGAGATTATAAACTCTATTAAGATTGATGAAATTTTATAACTTGTATGCTTTTGATTGATTATATATATATGAACATGCACAAAATGAACCTTGTCAACATCACAAAACCTAAAATTGGGATTACAACAATGATAATTGTGATTTTGTGAATTCAATTTTCAACATCATCAAATCCTCACTCCTTTGTTCTCCAAAATGATCATTCATCGTTTCCCAATTTCACACATCTTTATCTAGATCACATTTTCAATTTCTTATTCTTGTTTCTAGCAACATTGACACCAGTGAGACAATACTTTTCAAATATTTTGAAAATTTCTGATTGTCTTTCCCCCCCTACCTCATCCAAATACCAAGATTAAGGAGACATATCCTTTGTGGAATTAATGCTTGAAACAACATTTTTGAAGTTGGGTGAGATTCTTAAGAATGTAAGTGAGAATATAACATGATTTTTATTATTACCAAACTTATGCATTAGGGATTATGCTTTAACATCCCACTCTTGATTTCATAGTTGTTGCAATGAGCGAAAATTTAGATGACCAATCCACTCATGCCAAAGTTTGCTCAAGTCATTGCTATGAGCAAAAAAAATTGATGAACGAGATGATTACCTAAAGATGTCAAATTTGTACAACCTGGTAATATCATCAACAATTCTAGCTGTAAGGACATCCCAAGGATATTTAAATTCTTGATTACAACTTGGTGAGGTGAAAACTCTACGGTTTTACCTTCACCTAAATGAGCGATTTGATATACTGATAGAAGGTTGTAGGAAAGACTTGGAACACATAATACATCATTGAAATGACCATTATCTACCTAAACTATTCTAGACCCGACAACTCTAAGAAATGTATCATCACTATTAAATATTTTCTTGGTGTTACATTCATTTAGAGCAGAAAATATGGCATTATCCTTATCCATATGATACGATCTCTGGAATCAATAATCCACTCATCACAAGAAGAAGTAGAAGTTACATTGAAGGAGAAACTAGAAGCAAAAAGTGCATTTCCATGAGAAGAAGAAGAAGTAGAATCATTGTTGATGTTGTTCTTATTCATCTCTACTTCTAAAGCTACCATCTTGCTAAAACATTTGGAGTCATGGTGGCCATATTTCCCAAAAAAATTGCAATATCTCTCGGTCTTCTTACTTATATATTTTTCTCCTTTGTCACCATTAAGAACCATTAGGAATTGAATCTTGGGAGTCCTCAACTTTGTCTCTCACCTTCCATGAAAATTGGAAAACCACGTCCTCTGCCACAACCGTGTATAACATCGGTTGTTCTAGTATCAATGTACGTAGCTCATCTCAATGTATGTATCCCGACAACTCAATGAGAAAGGTCTAGTTATAGGAATTATTCCTGATCACTGAATGAGAACCTTAAATGAGCGAGAGATGAAATCTACGTGAAACAAAAATAACTATGTTCAATGGATTACATTGTATGTGGTAAACAAGTGGAGACACATGAGGCATGTGGTGGGTCAGGTGATTCTCCCGAAGACTAGTGATGGTCGATGTGACCGGTCCATTTTCAATGTGTATGAGGTATGTGGCTGGTCGAGTGTTTTTCCCCTCGAATAACGATGGTCCATGTTCATATTTCATCTCGGGATGATGTGCAATATACAATTTATATTGTTATATTCTATACTTTGTAATACTCTCCCTAACAATCTGTAGTTTTGTTGCATTATTATATTCTATATAATAATACTTTGAAACACTCTTGTGAAGAGTGTGTCATTTTGTTGAAATATAAATTTCTTTCTGGCATGCCATCTTTCATTTTTTATTTGGATTCCATTGTTACATTGGTTAAAAAAAATAAAATTGTGATGAGCTAAAACCAATCGATCCAATCTCCATCTTCTTAGATCGTAGAGATCGTGGTATAATTTAGATATATATTATGTTATGTGTTTATTCCTTCAATTTGGGGTTCGTTTCACATCATGTTCCGGAAGATCTTAACAATGGAACTCCAAATTATTGCAAGACATTCGATACTATTGTTCTATAATCCGGTGTTATGTCAGTCTTTATCATGGTCAGTGCTACTCTTCTCTCTATGGAGCAATCCTAATACAAAATACTAATTAGGATTTATGAATAATTAAAATTTATATTACATTTCTAAGAATTATGGTTGAATATTCTTTATGTTTTTCCTTCTGAGTATATCTAAATTGTTCCTTATACTATTAAGGTCTATCGGCATTTATCAATCATAATTATGTTTAAATTCGATATTTAAATTCAAATTTGCAAGGATGGTTACAGAGAAAACATTCACTTATATATAGTATTAATTTGATAAAAAAGTGTTATAAATATTTATATATAGATGAGTCTCTCAATATATTTATATATATTGTATTAATGTTTAAATTTGATATTTAAATTCAAATTTGTAATGGTGGTCACATCATAAAGAAAACATTCACTTACTTAATCATTTTAATTTGATTTGTATATTAGTTATAATTTGGTTTATAATATTTGTAAAAGTGTAATATTTTAATTTGATTTGTATATTAGTAATAATTTGGTTTATATATTTGTATATTAGTAAACATAAACAAGCCATGTATGTTTTTCATGATTTTTAGCCCTATATGATTCCACATATATGGATATGGATTCTTACGTTAATATTACATCAAAACTTTTAAATTATTAATCAATATTATTTATTTTTTTATATATTTAGATTTAAAAAAAATATTTATTAATATATTATATTTATTATATAATTATATTTAATCTAATAATTAAATATATAAGTATTAATACTTTTTATATTTAAGATTTTATAAAAATATTTATTAATATATTATATTTATTAAATAAATATATCTAATCTAATAATTAAATATATATATATATAAATTTGTAAGATTGTAAATTTGAAAATATATTTAATTA
>SNQJ01S0064966.1:13746-38874 GCA_010110895.2 Picea sitchensis
ATATTTAGTTTTTTATATATTTAAAATTTCTATATATTTAAAATAATTTATATAAAAAATGTTTTGTAACTATGTATAACTAAAAATATAATTAGTATGGTTGTAAATGATTATTTTAATGGTTTGTGAGTATGGTGGTTGTGGAATTTATTTATATATATATGAAATTTTTCTTTATATAGATCTTATATGTATTTTAATGATTTTTTTTTTAAGGGTGGGAGACCTCCTTTGTTAATTCTCCCACCCATTACAAATAAAACCAATGAAAAGTATATAAAAAATATACATGGATGTTTAATAGTTTATATCCATGTTCTTATAACAAGTATAAATTATTAAATGATTTGCTATCAATATCCTTAGAACAAGTATAAGTCAAGTAGATTTATTATGAATGACTCTAGAACAAATATCGTTCTAAGTTTCCTTATGTGTAATACATCGCATAAGTTCAATGTTCTTATCTTTGTTATGAAGGAACCACTCGGTTAAAATTTTTTAAAGAAAACTTGGATAAAACTTCGTTCTCGTAATGTGCCAAACAAAAACCAACCTCATCATGTGATGAACAAAACATGAGGTTGCAATCTGCCAAACAAAATATGACATTGCAAGGTGACGCACATTGTAATGTTGCTACACATTGTAATGTCGCAATGTGTCACACATAGCCCTCTCATTGCAACGTGAATAACATATCCCTCTCATTGCAATTTTCTAAACATATTAACGTCACAATGTGATGAATATAAATTGTTGTCGCAATGTGACACATTTAAATTGACATCGCAATGTGACAATAATAGCCATGTATCGTCACAATGTTGAAAATAATGACACAATGTGTTGACATAAACAAACATCGCAATGTGTCACAAATTTCCTTGTCATCGCAATGTGACGAATATTTCTTCACGTTGCAATTTGACAAATATTTCCTTGCGTCACAATGTGAAAAACATTTCCAAACATTGGAATGTGTCAAACATAGTAACATTGCAATCTACCAAACATAATAACATCGCAATGTGAAAAACATATATGGACATCGCAATGTCATGACCATAGCCATGTCGTCACAATGTGATGAATATAAATAAACGCTGCAAAGTGATGAAGATATCCCTTTCATTACAATGTGATGAACATAGCCTTGTCGTCACAATGTGATGATCATATCCCTGTCATCACAAACATAATAACGCCGCATTGTGATGAACATATCTAGACGTCACAATATGATGAAGATAGCCATGTCATTGCAACGTGACGAACATAGCCATTTTGTCATAATGTGTCACACATATCCCTCTCATTGGAATTTGAAAAATACATCCCTCTCATTGCAATATGCTAAACATAGTAATGCTACAATGTGAAGAATATAAACTGACATCACAATGTGGAAAATATAAAATGACATTCCAATGTGATGAATATAAACTGACGTTGCAATGTGACAATTTAATAGCCATGTCGTCGCAATGTGACAATTTAATAGCCATTTCGTCGCAATGTTGATAGTAACATCGCAATGTGTTGAACATAATCAAACATCACAATGTATCACACATTGTCCTATGGTTTCAATGTGATGAAAATTTCCCCACATTGCAATGTGACACACATATCCTAACATCACAATGTGACAAACATTTTCAAACGTCGGAATGTGTCAAACATAGTAAAGTTGCAATTGACCAAACATAGTAACGTCGCAATGTGATGAACATATACGGACATCACAATTTCATGAACCTATCTCTGTCATCACAATGTGATGAACATATCATTGTCGTCACAAACATAGTAATGTCAAAATGTGAGGAACATATACAGATGTCGCAATGAGATGAAGATATATGTGTCGTTCCAATGTGACGAACATAAATGGACATCGCATTGTGATGAACATAGCCTTAATTTTCGTAATGTGACGAAGATATCCTTGTGTTGTAATTTGATGCACATATCCAGTGGTCGCATTGTTACAAGCATTTCCAAACATCGACCAACAATGCAATGAGATGAACATAACCCACTGTCGAACTGTGACAAAAAAAACCCCTCATCGTAATTTTATGACCATAACTTTATGATGTGATGTGGTGAACAAAAGATTATGTCACAATGTGACGAACGAAATATGATGTTACAATGTGACGAACAAAACATGGTCAACATTGCAATGCAGTAGTGCCATAGTAAACTATGGTTAAAAATAATCAACATGGCCCACCATAATTTGATCCACATGGTCAACAAAGGTCATCGATGGACATGGTAGACCATAATAAACCATGATCAATCATAGTCAACCATGGTGAAGGACAACCACAATCAACCATAGGCAATATTTCCTTCCCAAAGTCAACCACGATCTACCAAATTTAACCATGGTCATGGTCAACAATGAAAAACCATGGTCATGGTAAATCATAGTCAACCATGATCATTGTCAATTAATATATTAATGGATTAATACTTTAATAATGTATTATTAATGCAGTACTACTTTAATAATATATTTACTAGCAACAACCACTTAAATATGGAGGTATACATACCCTACCCCCTATGGATTTGAACATGTAATCTCTTAGGAGGAAACACATGTTCTTAACCATTAGCCCACTCAAGTTGTATAATTCATTCAAATGATATAACTAAACAAAGAAATATTATCCGATTATATAGCTCTCGTATTATTGCAAAGATTCTATTTGAAACTCAAAGGACTGACATGTCTCATAATCGTTCATATGGTTTTTATATTGCGCTATCAAATAGTCACTTTCACTCAAAGGCCATATTGCATGCTCGCCTTGCAAGCTGAAGAAGATTAAAAAAAAAAAAACGCATTATAGGAATTTCCTATATATATATATATTTGTAACAAAGATTGGAACGTAAGAAAGTAAGGAGTATTTTCATGTAATCGTGCTATTTCTCTACGTAACTCTGATGGAATTATTCTATTTAACGGTTTTGAACAAGACCTATTTAAAATGTCAGTATCGTGCACTAAAACCATAGATAATCATAATACTTACTAGCCCAACCATTTACCACGCGACTGATGAACGTCGAGAGGCGCCGACATCTTGCCGCTCACCGAGAGAATATACGTGGTTTCCATGTGAATAATTTGTGTTATTTTGTGTTAATCAGGTGCCCCCTGAAAAGGTTATATGAGTTAATTTTAGCTTTTAATTTGTGTACACAACTAACAACTAAGAATATTCTTATATAGTTAGTTAAATCTCAGAGGCACATTGTAGATTTTTAATTAAAACACTTATTAATCTAAAAATCTTCAACTAAAAAAATTCTTATATAGTTAAATATCACAAGAACATTGCATATTTTTAAGAATATTCTTATATAGTTAAATATCACACACACATTGCATATTTTTAAGTAAAACACTCATTAATCTGAAAATCTTCAATAGGTATACCGCTCTCGGCGTAATAATACTGCAGATCACTATCACCGCCACAATTTTAAGTAAAACACTCATTAATCTGAAAATCTTCAATAGGTATACCGCTCTCGGCGTAATAATACTGCAGATCAATATCACCGCCACAAGTAAAATATATCTCGTGCATCAACTTGGAATAGATGCCTACCATTTATCGATATCCTGGTAGCCTTCTCGCAGAGGGCAGAGGAGCCATTAATCTCAGAGGAACAATAGTAATTTTTGAGAGAAATTACATAAGATAGTGTAATCAGTTGTACTGCACTTTTTGGAATGTGTTTTATGTATAAGGAAAGTAGTTTTAATAAATGGATTCCAAGAGAAACTAGGTGTTATACATTGAGGATGGGGATCGTGCTAAAAATTCATAAGTATCGACAATGTATACCCGAGTTAAGAGTGATTTTGTCAACTTTTTAAAATCCCTCTCACCCATTCTGAGAATGGGGAGAATAGCATCCCATCTATTCCATTATAAATATTTGAGGCTTGCAGGCTTGGATCAGTAATATCTAGTGAATCGGTATTAATCAATCTCCCAAGAGAGTTTATCATCCTAGCTACAGTTGGGCTAATGACTGAGCAAAACATCGACCGACATCCATTCCCTCAACGAGCGTAAGAATGGAAGTTATCGATCCTTCCTTTATAACGGTCTGCATATATCGAATTTCGAATAAAAAGTGGTTTATGGACAATAAATTCAATCCCCTATTATTTTTTAGGTCACCAACAATATCAACCCAATGTTTGTAAACGTGTATTGCAAAGACCAACAGGCTTCCAATAATAATAGTTGTCATAGGAGCACTAGTTGAAATCTAGAGTAGCCTGAGCATTTTCTTGCTCAGCCGGCATCAGAAAACAACAAGAAAGCGCCAGGTTGTGGTGGTGATGTATGTTTTGTTGGAAATTTGGAACTTTTTGGAGGAATAGGCCCAATGATCATGGAATAAAGGATTTGGTTGAAGGAAATTGTCCTTTGGAGGCCTAGTTATCCCTTCTCCAACTCAACGACTTTACCAAAATTGCCAAACGTTTCCCAAAAAAGGTGTGACATCTTGTTTTAGGGTTCCTCTTATGTGCAAACTATGAATTAAATAATATTACTTTTGTAAAGGGGCAAGGTAAGGATGTTTACTCATTATCTTTTGTTTTATCCTAAGTTTTTTGGACAAACATTTTTTTAGGACATTTATAAATACAGATAAGTCTATTTCATTTGTACATAGATCTCCCATTGTGAGAAGAGATATGGGATGAAATTTGAGCCCTCTTTGGCATTTTTGGTATCTCACTCTTATGAAAAAGATTCCTGGTGACATTGTTTGGTGAATTATTGAGAAAAAGTGGTGTGCCCCACTTGAATACTTATGTTCTTTCTCTTGGATGGTAATTTTTTTGGTGAACTAGGGTTTGATCTCTCACTCTTGGAATTGGTAAGGAAAATATGCATTTGTTAGTTATTTCTTGCTTTTTCTTGGTCATTGTCCGTTGAAAACCTAGGATTAGTATGTTGTTTACACCCTCCATTAAGCTTCATCTTATTTTCTAAGTTTATAAGTCATTTTTTGAAAAGGTTGCTACGAGAAGTAGTGTGTACACCCTCCTAGATTTTCACTAGTTTGATTGACATGCCCTATTGAATAAGAGGATTTATACCCCTAAGGATTATTTTTGTCTAACTCAAGCTTCTAAGAATCCATGCACCCATATTTTAAATGAACTAATCTAAATATTTTGTATTGTAGAAATAAATTGTTTGCATTGGTAAACATGTTTTGGTGAGATATCAATCTTGTTCAAGTTAGAATCTTTTGTTGATACCTTTAGGTTGCTAAAACCTATAGGGTGTCCTAAGTATATTAATCTTCTTGGAGCTATAAAAACTTAAAATGTACATCTATTAGGGCAACAACAAATCATTGTTTTATTAACTTATAACTTACAATCCAATTGTTAAAAGTTGCTAATAATATACCCCGAGAATCTACTAGTCCTAGCATATCTTTTGGGTGGATTACTTGTGACTTTTGGTGTCTAAATTTTATGTTGTAAAAACTTGTTTTCTATAGACATAAGGTTGAATAATAAATCTGCAATACTTGTTTCTTACAACCTTGTTTCATTGCTAAAGTCTTATGCTTTAACACTAGAGTTGTATTGGTGTTTAGCTATCTTATCTCTTGCATCGTTTACGTGACTTTTAACATATTTTTATAAGTTATAATAATCATTTGTTTTCTTATATATATTTTTTATTGACTATTTCAAATAGGGACATCAATCTTGACTTTATCATCCATCTAACATATAGCTCGTATAGTAGGATTTTCATTTGTCTCGAGCGCGTACAAATACTTTCTACGAGTACTCAAAGATTTGGAAACCTTAAACCACTTATAAGATGTGTCATCAACGACATATTCCACTTAGAAATTTGACCTATAGGGACAGTCATTTCATAATCTCACCTTTTTTCTCTTTATCCCTAGGGTAACCCAAGATTCCCCCCTTGAGGTGATCATTTCACCTCTAAAGTAATGGAAATACCTAACTGAGGTGATAGTGGGTAGGTGTTCTCTTAGTTTTCTCCATATTATGGTTTGGGTCAAGCTTTTCCAACCTACAACTTGTTCGATAACACTAGTAACAGATCTTTTTTTTCTCCACTTTGTCTTTGGCATTCACCTTCTTCTTAAACACCCATATTCTACCAATAGCATTTCTTCCAGTTGGAACTCAAATAGATCCCATGCCTCATTCTTATCCAAGGCATCCATCTCTTCAACCGTGGCCTTCTTACATAGTTTACTATTCTCTAAATTCAATGGTTCCCTGATAGTTTTAGGATCATCATCAGTAATCGATAAAGAAAAATTAGCACAAAAATCAAATGGACTATACCTTTTTGGTTTCCTTCTTTCCCTAATTGATATCCTCAATATTAGAGTATGAGGTTCTTCTTCCTTAGTTTTATCTTCTTCTGTTGATTCATATTTCACATCATCCAAATCAAACTCTATTTTTTCCAGGTTCTTCTTGCCTTGGTAGGAATTCTTGTTTGAGGACATCTTTAACCTTTCTAATAAAGACATCTTGACTATAAACAATATTGTTCGTTTCTAGGTTTCAAATCTTATAACATTTCATGCCATATTTATAACCAGTAAAGATACACTTTTCAGTTTTATTATCCATCTTACTCCTATTTCCCTTTGGAACATGTACATAAGCATTAACCAAACACTATGAGATGTTCAAGAGAGGGTTTCTTACTATTCCATACCCCATGCATAGTTTTGTCCACCAACGCTAATGAGGGTGGTCTATTTACCATGTAACATGCAATACCCGCTACCTCTACCCCTGATTCCTATTCTAACTCAGCACCACTGAGCATGCTCCTCGTCTTTTCCATCAACATCATGTTCATCCTTTCTGCAACCATATTCTGTTGAGGTGTGTATGGAGCATTTTTTTTCCTTGATATACCACACTTCTTATAAAATTATTCAAATTCATTTCCACATAATTCTCCAGCATTATCTGTCCTTAGTACCTTTATTTTCTTCTCTATCTTATTTTCTACTAGATCCTTAAACTCTTTGAATTTATCAAATATCTCACATTTATTCCCAAGAAAATAAATCCATGTGTTCCTTGAGAAATCATCTATGAATGAAACATAATACAACAATTTACCCAGTGACGGAACATCCACAGTTCCAAACACTCCACTGTGTATCAAATCTAATACCCCCTTTGCTCTTGTAGGACCATATGGGAATATTACTCGATTATGTTTACCATATATGCAATGTTCACATAAATCAAAATCCAAGGTTAAATTATACATACCTTCAACCATACCTTTACGGTGTAGTGTACAGAATCTTTTTTCTCCAATATGTCCCAATGTTTGATGCCACAACATGGTCTTCTTTCTAGGGATAGTATGGACACTATTTTATTTATTTTTCTACTTGGGGACAATAGAACTGTTACACCCACTAGTATAAGTGTTTCTCAACAGATTGTGCAAATTTCCACACCGAACTCCCCTCATCAACACCATTTCTCATCTTACCATATTGCAAGTTCCCTTTCCCGATAAAGTATCCACACCTGCATCATCCAACTTACATATAGATACTAGGCTTCTAGATAGATATGGAATGTGCATAAATATAGGGAGATTTCTAATCCTTCTATCATTTAGAAACAACTTTACCCTTCCACATCCCATGATTTTGTTTGTCGAGTCATCTCCTAGGAATACATCACCACGATTGTACTTTTCATATTTACTGAACTACTCCATGTGAGGATTCATATGAAATGATGCACCTGAGTTGATCAACCATACATCATGTTCTGCATGTGTACCTGTAGTTTCCAGTTAAACATCACCTCCTCATTTTGTGGAGGTTTTTTCCTCTGTGGAAGAGACATCATTAGATCCCTTTTCTTTATCAATATTCTTAGACATTCAATCTTTCTTGTAATTCCCAACTTTACCACATTTCCAGCATTTCCTCAAATATTTTCTTGGGGATTTAGATCTAACTTTAGCTTTAGATATCCCCCTTTAATACCTATTTGTATTCCTATCTTGGGGATGACCTCTTACAAATAAGGAATTTGTGCTATGACTATTCATTATTTTCCTCCTCATATCTTTTGATAACAAGGATGAAACTACATCCTCATACTTCAATGCATATTGAGTGGTACTACCAATTGATACAACCATATTATCCCAGGAGTCTGGAAAACAATATAAGAAAGTAATACATTTATCTTCTTATGCATTCGTAATATTAACATAGACAAGTTGACTTGCCAGATTATTGAAGGAATTTAGATGATTTGCCACAAAATATCCATCTTCCATCCTAAGATGATACAACTTCTTTCGAAGAAACAACTTTTTTACCAAGTACTTTTACTGATAAAAATTCCCCAACTTTCCCATAGTTCCTTGGCTATAGATTTTCCTGAAACATTTAGTAACACTGAATCTACCAATAAAATTCAAATTGTACTCCTTGCTCTTCTATCAAACTTCTCCCAATATTCTTTCGACATACCAGTAGATTGAGTACTAGAAGTTTGTGTACCGGTAGATTGTGCACCAATAGCTTGTGTACCAGTAGGTTGAGTACCGGTAGGTTGAGTACCAGGATCCACAATGATCCATTGTTATTTTTCTACAAGAAGGTATTCCATATTGAGCTTCCATAGCTTAAATGTTTTACCATTTAACTTCTCAATATCGATTCTAGAACTACTCTCCATTCTCTTTCAACACATGAATCACCACTGCAAATCTTCCATTGAACCCAAGTTTATCACAAACCTAAGATAAACTTGTTCTATCAAGATTGAGCCAAACCCTTAGCTACAAATGAGACCCCTTAAATCCATAAACGTGGTCTAATACCACATGTAAATTTTAAGCCTATGAATTAAAGAAATACATATTTATTCTTAAGAAAGACAAAAATTAATCAGTGGATCATACACATAGTACACATAGATATATGTTGGAAACCCCTAACTGAGAAAAAAACAACCTTCCTTTGTGTCGCACCTCTCAACTCTTAATTGTATTAATTTCACCATTAAAAATACAATATATATGATATTTTAGGTATTTCACCTCTACCAAAACCCTAATGCCTTAATCTAAGATTAATTTAGAAAACCGTTAAAAACAACATAAAAAATTTAAAATTTGGGGTGCTTCCTTGGACCCTGGAAGCTCCAGGATAACTCCCAGAGCCAAAGGATTCACCTAAGGTCAGGGGGGAAAGATTGTACCCCTTGATACCCCCCATATTTCAGTGCCTGGCACAAGCATACATCAAGAGGTGATGGGATCATTAGACACAATCCTCAAATCTAATGCACATCCCCACACACATGAAAATAATATAACACCTACCCAACATAGGGTCGCAAGCCTTGGATTTAAAGTTACTTATACATGCATACAATAGATAAGTTATCCATCTAGACTCTACTCAACATTCATAACAATTCATATATATATGCATTCATTCATCAATCTCATAAATCCATACAACTCAGAAATACAAGGCATGTATAATTTATTCAATTATGTAAATGCATAGAGCATAAGTGAATTCTTATGTGTTCAAGGTTTGTAGGCAACCTAATTGATTAAGGGTGATCACCTTTCCACCCATCCATAGGATTATATGCACCCATCCATAGGCTTATATGCATGGAAGACAGTTGGGCGGACTAGCACACATTTTGAAATATTTTGAATTTCAAACAATTGATGTATTAATGTGATATCTGACAAACCTTTTAAGACATGAATGTATTAAATGGTCAGAGGTTGATCCATCATGTAAGGTTGATGGGGGAATGTATTTTTATTTAATGAATCAGATCACAGTACAGATTTGGAGCTTTCACTCTTATCTGTATGACTTGATATTTATTGTAATAAGTGCTAAGTAGTTGATAGCATTCAATTTCATTAAGATAGCATAGAGTAGTTGGCGGGAATAACTCGCGAGAATCCCTTTGTATAAATATTTGTAATATTGTCTAAGTAGAGGTTGTTGATAGTTGTTCTCGATTATCATAGTTGTTGTGGAGAAAGGAAAACTGAGCAACACCTGAATTTATCTTGTATAGGTTAAGGAGAAGTGAAGACCATTGTATGTATGTAACAAGTTTCAGTTGGATGAATATAACAGAGGAACATTGTCCCAAATGTGTATGGTTATGTGTCTATCTGAATGAATGGTAGAGTCTCTATTATTTTTCAATTCTCTGTTATTTTTGTTCTTGAATCCATGATTGCATTTGCTTTGTTGAATGTATGAGTCATTGTGAGGAGTATATAAGTTTCAATTGTTTCTCTTTAATGAGCGAGTGAAATGTGTGCATAGTGTCTGCAAGGAGTGCATGACCGAGTCTATTTTTACTCAAAATCTCAGAAGAGATAGTGGAACTTCTACGTATGCAAGGAGTGCATGACAGATTTTCAGACTCGAAAGCTCAGGAAGGATAATGTGATTCAGTCACAAGAGATAGAAGTGGTTGGAGAACAATCGCAAGGAGCGCGAAGTCATCCACAAAAGTTGAAGTGTGCAGAGAAATTTGTTGCAAAGTGTGCACAAATCGAGTTCTCGACAAAGTGTTGAAGAGATTGTTCAAAGGAACAAAAGAAAATCGAAGAAGGAAAGCCCAAGAGGGTGAGCGGCGGAAATCTTCAAGGAAAGGAATCCTTGAACTTCTCGTCAAATCCAGTGGGAAAGATTCATCCTCAGAGGGAGGTGAACGATTCCAGACCATTAGATCTGGTGATGTTAAAAGGAGGGAAATCATGAAATATTTTGGTACCGCGAAGGTTCACCAAGTTGAAAACTTGAAAAAATCCAAGTTGCAGAG
Organism: Picea sitchensis; assembly: GCA_010110895.2. NCBI lineage: Eukaryota > Viridiplantae > Streptophyta > Pinopsida > Pinales > Pinaceae > Picea > Picea sitchensis. Next base: position 24,674 of record SNQJ01S0064966.1, read on the forward strand.
TCCGAAGTCATGATTCAATATTGATCATTGATCGTAGGAGAGCATGGGGCAACGGATTGAGGAGTTTGGGAATCGGAAGGCCGAAAGCTGCGAACGGAAGGCCTAGAGTTCATGAAGCTGCAAAGTCTAAACCATAGTGTGGCCGAAGAATCTAAGGAGACGTGTGGCAGGGGTTCCAAACCTCAGAGAAGAGTACTTCGGGAAAAGTTCAGGGAAGGCTTCGGGATATCCCTGAAGTTCGAATCACAAAGGAGATAGACCCATGGTCATAGCCGTGGTCACTTGCGAAAGAGACCTGTGCATGTGGGTAAAGCAATTTTTGGTGCTCGCAAGGAACCAAGGAGTCGCTTTGACTCAAAAATTCAAACGATCCAAGACCGGGAGGTCAAGCAACCCTTTTGGAGAGAAGGGAGGTTTGCGTCAAGAGTGGTATCAAAGCGAGTATATAATTGAATTCTGTAAGGAGAGGTATTATAAGCATCAACACAATGCCTCCTAGAAGACATGTTGATCTACCTGTATACAATAGAGCTATGGAAAGAGAAATGAGAAAATTACATGCGAGGTTGGATGCCATGGAAACAACAAAAAGGAGAGCACCTGATTTTGGGGATATCAGTGAGCTAGAAAGAAAAAATGTAGAAGTCAAAGAAGAAGTTGTGGCTGGGGATGCAGTGGAAGAACGCTTTCTAAAAGAGGTTGTCAAATTGGGTGCCAGAGCAAATATTAACATCCCTATGTATGAAGGAAATTTAGAAACAGAGGAATTTCTTGACTGGATACTAGCAATGGACAAGTATTTCGACTATGAGGATGTCTAAGAGGAGAAAAAGGTAAGACATGTTGTCACTAGCTTAAAGGGACATGCAACATTGTGGTAGGATGAACTGTAGGCTAACAGGAGGAGCGAAGGAAAGAAAAAGATCAAGATTTGGTATCGAATGGTAGCCAAGTTGAAGGCGAAATTCATGCCCAAGCATTACCAGATAAATCTATTCAGGAAGATGAAAAAATTGAGACAGAGGGGATTGATTGTGAAAGAGTACATAGAAGAATTGTACAAATTGAATATTAGAGCTAGACAGAGAGAGAGAGACAAAGAGAAAGTTGCTAGATACATAAATGGCTTGGGGTATGATATCCAAGATGAAATCAGTATGGAGATAGTTAGAACTGTAAAGGATGCATATCAGATGGCGTTGAAGGAAGAAGAGAAGTTGGCTAGGAAATAGAGTCAAGAGAACAGAGGTCGAAGTTTGAACAGAAGAAAGGGAGTTGCCCAAGATAAAGCAAAGAATCCCAAGGATGAGACGAAGAAGCCACATAGTCACTCTAAGAAAGAAAGAAGTTCCCAAGGAAGGCAAAGTGGTGGTAGAAGGTTTTTTCCCAGAGGAAGAGGAAGAGGCAGAGGAGGATAAGTGAGGTGTTACACTTGTGGAAATACAAGACATATGTCTTGGGATTGTCCCAATAGAAAGAAAGGAGGAGAAGCTCCCATATCAGAAGTGCATAAGAAAGATGTTGAGACAGAAGGTGCAGAGGATGGAAGATCCTTGATGATGAAGAAGGTTCTTTTGAAGAAAAAGCCAGAGGCCGAAAATCCATTGCAAAGGAACAATTTTCTTAGCACATCTTGCAAAATGAAAGACAGAGTTTGCAAGTTGATAATTGACAGTGGGAGTACTGAAAATTTAGTATCCACAGAGATGGTGGAGAAGCTAGTTCTGGAGACAGCTACGCATACGACACCATATAAATTCTCATGGTTGCATAAAGGTCATCAGGTAACAATCACTCAACAATGTCTAGTTAATTTCAAAATAGGAGGATATAGGGATGAGATCCTATGTGATGTAATTCCTATGGATGTCTGTCATGTTTTGTTGGGAAGACCCTGGAAGTATGACAGAAATGTTATTCATGATGGCAGGAGGAATATGTACACCTTATAGAAGAATGGGAGAACACACATGTTGTTGACAATTGAAGAAAAGAAGGTGAAGGAGGAAGTTAGCGTGAACATACTTTTCATGAGTGGGAAGGAACTCTTGAATGAAGTAAATAAGGAACAGGAGATGTAGTTTGTTGTAGTGAGTAAATCGAGGATCATCCTTACCAGTACTTCACTAGAATATTTTTCTGAGGAATTTCAAGAGCTACTAGAAAATTTTGTTGATATTGTAGTGGATGAGTTTCCAAACTCATTGCCACCTATCAGAAGCATCAGTCATCACATTGACTTGATACCAGGAGAAAGCCTACTGAATAAAGCGGTGTATAGATTGACACCTCAAGAGAATGAGGAGGTGAAGAGATAGGTTCAGGATCTGTTAGACAAAGGATTGGTCAGAGAAATATTGAGTCCTTGTGCAGTACCAATCGTATTAAGTCCAAAGAAGAATGGAAGATGGAGAATGTGTATGGACTCGAGAGCCATAAACAAGATCACCATCAGATATAGATTTCCATTGGAAAGGATGGATGAATTTATGGATTGCTTGAGTGGAGCCAACCATTTTTCAAAAATAGATTTGAAAAGTGGATATCACCATATCAAAATGAGAGAAGGTGATGAGTGGAAAACAACATTCAAGATGAATGAGGGGTTATATGAATGGCTTGTTATACTATTTGTCTTAACTAACGCCCTGAGTACTTTTATGAGACTGATGAATGAATTGTTAAAGGATTTTAGTGGCAAGTTCGTGATTGTGTATCTAGATGATATATTGGTGTTTAGAAATAGAAAAGAGGAGAAATTGAGACATTTATTATTGATAATGAGGAGGCTGCAACAAGAGAAGTTGCTGATTAATCTGAAGAAATCCTCTTTCATGAAATCAAATCTCATATATTTGGGTTTTGTGATTTCTTCAAATGATTTGAAGATGGATCTCGAGAAGGCGAGAGAGATCAAATAATGGTCATCAAAAAAGAATATCTTTGAGGTAAGAAGCTTCCATGGGTTAGCAAGTTTTTATCGGAAGTTCATCGAGAATTTTAGCAGGATTAGTGCTCAGATGATGGATACAGTGAAGAAAAGACACAAGTCTTTCAAATGGAGATAATAGGCTGAGAGGAGCTTCAACATATTGAAGGAGAAGATAATTGAACAACTAATTATGGTTCTGTCGTATTTTAGAAAAAACGTTTCAGGTAAGATGCGATGCGAGTGGAGTTGCAATTGGAGCAGTCTTAAGCCAAGACAATAGACCTATTGCATATTTCAGCGAGAAGTTGAATGAATCCAAAAAGAAGTACTCCACTTATGACAAAGAGTTCTATGCCATAATTCAAGCACTAAAAAAATGGAGACATTATCTTGTGCAAAAGGAGTTTGTTTTGTATAGTGATAATCACGCTTTGCAATTCATAACCAGACAGGAGAAGTTAAACCATAAACATGCTAAGTGGATAGAGTTTATGGAAAATTTCACTTTTGTCATTAAAGATATTTTTGGAAATGCTAACAAGGTTGTCGATGCATTGAACAGGAGGATTTTAATTTTGCAGGAATTTCAGGTCAAGACCTTGGGGTTTGATCACCTTAAGGAAATGTACCACAATGATCTAGATTTTGGAGAGGTGTGAGGCATGTGTGAATCATGTGCTCAGAGATAGAAGCCAATGGGCTTAATATCTTATTCAAGAGGGTTTTTGTTCAAAGGATGTCAGTTGTGCATACCAAGATGCTCGATGAGGGAGAATTTGCTAAAGGAACATCATAGTGGAGGTCTAGCTAGACACTTCAGCCATGACAAAACATTTTCTCAATTAGCCAGTTCATATTATTGGTCAGGTATGAGAGTAGAAGTGAATATATTTCTGAAAAATTGTAATATTTGTAAATATGCCAATGGGAAGAAACAGAACATTGGGTTGTATCAACCATTTCCTATTCCAGAGAAGCCTTGGGATGCAATAAGCATGGATTTTGTGTTGGGATTTCCAAGGACACAAAGAGGAAGTGATTCAATATTTATGGTGGTGGACAGATTTTAAAAGATGGCACACTTTATCCCGTGTCAGAAGATGAGTGATGCAACACATGTTGCAAATTTGTTTTTCAAAGAAGTTGTGAGACTCCATGGATTTCCCAGGAGTATAGTTTCAAACAGGGATACCAAATTTGTTGGTCATTTCTGGAGAATGTTGTGGAAAAAGTTGGGGATAAAGCTATCTTTTAGTTCAACATATCATCCACAGAGAGATGGATAGACCGAAGTGGTGAATAGAAGCCTAGGAGATTTGTTGAGAGGTTTCGTCATTGAACACCATAGTTAGTGGGATCAGACTCTAGCACAAGCCTAGTTTTCATATAATGACAAAGTGACCATGGGCAATGCGAAAATTCCATTTCAAATCATGTATGGGATGAATCTGAGAGGATTTTCATAGTTAAGAGATATGAAGAAAAGTTTAGAAGCATGGGAGATGAATAATTCACTGCAGAGATGCAGGAACTTCACAATCAAATCAAGGAGAAGATGAAGAAAAGAAACAATGACTACAAATGCATAGTTGATCAACACAGGAGAAAGCTTGAATTTGAAGTTGCGGATCAAGTTCTAGCACATCTGAGGAAAGAAATATTCTCGAGGGGAACATATAATAAGCTAAAATTGAAAAAGATAGGGCCATGTAAAATCTTGAGGAGGTTTGGTGAAAATTCTTATGAGTTAGAGTTGTTGGAAGATGTGGGTATATCACCCATATTCAATATTGCAGACCTGTATCCATACAGGGAAGATGAGTTTGAAAGGTCTGAAGATCAAACAAAGATCCAGTGGGAGAAACATATGTCTGTAGCATAGAATCCACAAATGGAAAAGATCATAGATCAGCGAGTTGGTGAGAAAACCCTAAGGAAGACGTATTTTGAATACTTGGTAAAGTGGAAAGGACGACCAACAGAAGATACTATCTAGGTTAATGAAGCAGATATCCAGAAGCATGGAAAATCAATGCAAGAGCTCACAGAAAAGAGTCCATGAATTTTTCATCTAAGGGAGTATGATGCAGAAGCATCGCCAGCAAAGCACAAGTGTGGAAGACAGCTGGGTGCACTAGCGCACATTTTTAAATATTTTGAATTTCAAACAATCGATGTATTAATGTGATATCTCAAAAACATTTTAAGCCATGAATGTATTAAATGATTGAAGGTTGATCCATCACATAAGGTTGATGGCGGAATGCATTTTTCTTTAATGAATCGGATCACAATACAGATTTGGAGCTTGCGCTCTTATCTGTCTAACTCAATATTTATTGTAATAAGTGTTAAGTAGTTGATAACATTCAATTTCATTAAGATAGCATAAAGTAGTTGGAGGGAAGAAATCGAGAGATTCCCTTTGTATAAATGTTTTTAATATTGTCTAAGTAAAGGTCGTTGATATTTGTTATCAATTATCATAGTTGTTGTGGAGAAAGGAGAACCGAGCAGCATCTGAATCTATCTTGTATAGGTTAAGGAGTAGTGAAGAATAGTGTATGTATGTAACAAGTTTCAGTTGGATGAATATAATAGAGGAACATTATACCAAATGTGTATGGTTATGTGTCTATCTGAATGAATGGTAGAGTCTCTATTATTTTTCAATTCTCTGTTATTTTCCTTCTTGAATCCATGATTGCATTTGCTTTGTTGAATGTATGAGTCATTGTGAGGAGTAGATAAGTTTCAATTGTTTCTCTTTACTGAGCGAGTGAAAGGTGTGCATAGTTTCCGCAAGGAGTGCGTGACTAAGTCTATTTCGACTTGAATGCTTAGAAGAGATAGTGGAACTTCTACATATGAAAGGAGTGCATCTATGTCTGCAAGGAGTGCGTGACATAGTTTCATACTCGAAATCTCAGGAAGGATAGGGTGATTCAGTCACAAGAGATAGAATTCATTGGAGAATAGTCACAAGGAGAGTGAAGTCATCCACAAAAGTTGAAGTGTGGAGAGAAATATGTTGCAAGGTGTGCACAGATCGAGTTCTTGACTAAGTGTCGAAGAGATTGTTCAGAGGAACAAAGGAAAATCAAAGAAGGAAAGATCGGGAGGGAGAGCGGAAGAAATCTTCAAGGAAAGGAGTCCTTGAACTTCTCGTCAAAGCCAGTGGGAAATATTCATCCTCAGAGGGAGGCAAACGATCCCAGACCATCGGATCTGGTGAAGTTGTAAGGAGGGAAACCGTGAAATATTTCAGTACCTCGGAGGTTCGGCAAGTTGAAAACTTGACGAAATCTGAGTTGCGAAGTCCAAAGTCATGATTCAATCTTGACCGTTGATCGTAGGAGAGAACATGGCAACAGATTGAGGAGTTTTGGAATCCTAAGGTTAGAAGATGTGAATGGGAGGCCTAGAGTTTGTGAGCCTATGAATTCCGAACCATAGTGGGGCCAACGAATCTAAGGAGACACATGGCAGGGGTTCAGAACCTCAAAGAAGAGTGGGGCCAACGAATCTAAGGAGATGTGTGGCAGGAGTTCAGAATTTTAGAATAGTGTGTTTCAAGAATAAGAGAAGGGAGAGTTTGATATATCCCTGAAGTATGAGTTGCGCAGAACCTCAAAGAAGAGTACATTGGAAAATTTTGATGGAAGGATTTGGGATGTCTCCGAATTCCAAATCGCGAAGGATATAGACCCATGGTCATAGCCATGGTCACTTGTGGAAGAGACCTGTGCATGTGGGTAAAGTAATTCTAGGTGCCCACATGGACCCAAGGAGTCACTCTGACTCAGAAATTCAAATGATCCAAGACCGAGAGGTCAAGTATCTCTTTTGGAAAGAAGGGGGGTTTGCGTCAGTATTCCTTCCAATATGGGAAATCTTTTCCATTCCCTATTTCATACACATGCATTATCTCAATGCATTTAACATATGTGATAGTCATGAGCACAAACATTCATAATTTGTCTGTTCAAACCAATTCATTGATGATACACCATTGCTTTGAATAGATGAAATGGTTGTGACATACTTATTGGCCAGAGGTTCCTCCCTCTTCCATAAATATATCTTTATTGAATCATACCCTACCTAGGTATTACCAAAATACATGCAGTTAGTCACAACCATATACATATAATCAATATATAAACAATTCTGAAGGAATTCTTACCCAATTCTTCTCATATTACATGCTACATTGGAATGATAAAGTTTATAACTATATGAATACCAACAACCTTTATGGTGTTACCTCATCATCTAGTGCTTTGTGAAAACTCATAGGATTTGTTCATCAATATTTCTACAGCATCATTCTTATCTCTATCCATGGCATGAGGTTGTCCACCATTGGCATTTGTCTCCTCAATAGCCTCAATCTTCTCTACACACAACAATCATAATCATAGTTATATTAGTTGTTAGGATAAATAAAAATATAAGTTCCATAACGCTTTTTTTTTAAATCATTAAGCATTAACAAATATGCCTTAACATATTTATATGTACTCTACCATGTTTCCCTCAATGTGTTTATGGGTGCAGCATAAACATATTTCTTCTTGTTTTCTTTTACACAGTCATCAACATTATCATGCTTGAAATAATCATACATGTCATATTTTTTAGTTTAGAGAAATGTAAAAAAAATTAGCAAGAAAAGGGGTTCAAGGATTCTCCCTTCCAATTTTCATCTTCTTAATTCCTTAATTCATATGGAATTAATCATAAGGGTATTATCCCTTATATAAAAAACAACCATAAATGTAAGAGGCTTTGTCCACCCATGCTCATATAAACCATTACAATTTTCAAAAAAACAATTGTTCTCACTCTATGGAATTCATTCAACACCTAGGGTTGTTACCAATGTTCAATTTCAGGTTATTAGGCCATCTAGTTGGAAGGCCATAATATTTTTTCTAGAAATTCTTCCTCTATGCATTTCCTTGAACCTTATAGGCTCAATTATTCTCATCCCAAGCCTATACAAAGATTGTCTTTGTGGCCTACCTTTGGCCCCTCATGCCTAGTGTTTGAACCACTTCTCTACTTTCTGGCCCATACAAACCTAGATTTTGAACTCTACTATGATACCATTATGTAACACACCCAACCCATAAACCTCCTTAGGTTGGTGTTATGTACAAAATTTATTTTTATTCCTTTTGATTTCTCTCCAAAACCATAACCCCATTCTTGATTCTGATATCAAGGATTAATACTGGTCCTCGATATCTTTCCAATGATAGTATCCACACTCAAATTTGAACTCTGCTTAGAAAGTTATGGCATTCTAAATATTATAAAAAGTATTATGCATAGATGATATCATCCTAGGCCACGTGGCATCCACGTGGACCGATCTCCACATTTTAATGACATGGATCTACTAATTAGTTCCTTTGTCGCAGACCTGCGAGCCTTCAAATCCTGCAAAGCTATCAAAACTCTTCTTCGCAGGAAATTCCTCTATGGGATGTCCTAATTCAAACTAAAAAGGTTTCTCCTATGGCTCACACCCCACAACACTATAGTTTGTTCACATTTAGGATTTTCCATGTGGGATGACAACTTAATTCCTTAACAAGTCCTCTTGAAAATCCACGGCCCATAACATTGTTGTCGAGATCAATCCATCAAAAATGCTTCCTAAGCTATTCCTCCTATGAAAACTCCCCACAATCATTTTGGGGTCATGCTATTAGAATTTCAAATTACCCTACCTCATATTTCTCTTCGTAGTCTGCAACCTGCTAGTCATGTGGCCTCGTGCCTTCAGTATCCTATGACTTGATGTGCACTCAAAACCCTCTATAGGCCACAACCCATGACAACCTGCCCCCCTGACAGATCATACGGTCTAAAATGATCGAGATCAATGGTCTAATATTCTTCACAGACTTGGAATTTCTTGACCAATAAACTCTACTACTCATTCTGACTCTACCACAAGAGGACACATGTCCTCTTCCATGTGTCACCTTCCACATGACAATCTCTAACATGTCTACCCTTGTCAATGTGTAACCAATGATGGGTCTCCACCTGTCACTCCACTAATAGGGAATTTGTGACACCATTGTTGATGTGTCCTCTGAATCATCATGCTAACATGGCACAATAACTCTATAAGCTGACATGGTATTGTTTCCACTCATAACCCCCTTTCAAGAGAACATGTGCGTCTGATAGATCAAAAAATTGATAGAGGAATCAATCAATGATTGATAGAGGAACTGATCAATGACCAATATTATCACTGGATCTCCTAACTGTACGATATTTACCTGTCCATTAGATCGATAATCTGATGATCCAAATATTCTCTCTATGGATCAATGGCTCTCTTTCCTTTTCATGCTCACACTTGTGGGCTCATTAATTTTCCTTATCTTGAGGTTTCTCTGCAACCCGTGTCCCACAAACCTATCAGACTAAATCCCCATGAATTCTTCTCACGGAGTCCACTCTTGCGAGATTTCTCTTTGTGAGCTTCTACCTGCAAGCCTACTCCCACGAGCCTCTTCCTGTGAACTTACACCCACGAGCATCATCCCATGAGCATTCTCCCACAAACTTACTCCCAACCACCGATATTCAATGGATGGTCAAGATTCAATCTCATGCCCAACACACGGTCTAGATTAATTCTCAATACTTAGTCTATTTTCTTCCCTTAAACTTACAAAGTATACTACTATGATCTGCCACCATGGCATTGCTATGGGTATAATTCCATCGTGATTTTCCATGTTCATACTGCTACATAAATTACACATGGTTCCATGTCATTATGGCATCACTAACCTGATGGTTTCTATGGGTCATGACTCCACATCCGAACCCGACTTCTCCATAAAAGGATTTCCATCTCCGCAAACTAGTTGACTGTTCCAGTAAATTATAGTTCCCACAGTAGGGTTCCTCCCTCATAGTTCCACCATGAGGTTCCAGTTTCTAACTCTGAACACAAGGAATTTTAAAATAAAGAGTGGACTTTGGGCTTCCATGGGATCCATCATCCCACATGCTGGGATTTTATACACTAAGGCATTACCCTATGAGGATAGAAAGGGAAACCCATTCCCGATATCCATATTAAATTCCGAGAGACTGAACAAGGAAATCCCCTTATACAGAGTTTGGCCATTTTCGGGACTTAAGATGGAATGATTTCTAGAAAAAACAGACCCTTTGAGTGAATAAACTCTTCACTCAATCTTACCTTTCTCAGAGCTTATAACATATAATCCCAGGTTCTCTACATGGATTGAAAGAGGATAACCCATCATACAGGAAATATTATGAAATTGTATGCTCATTTCCTATCCATACATAAGATTAGGAGAAATGAAACCGTAAATTTTTCTGAATGCTTCATCCATTTGATTTAGATACTTGGATTTTTCTATGGCTGATGTCAGTTCTATCTCTATATTCATGGTTAACATGTACAATCCTCTACTTCGAATATGCATGACCATCTTCGCCTTCCATGCAAAGAAGTTGTAAGGTGTAAGAATGAATTCTTTTGGGAATTCCATTTTTTCATTGTGTGATGTAAATGGACCTTATGAAAAAGGTCGATGAATGTGAATAATATTATGAATATATATTGTAGGACTGTTGAGAGGGGATATGCTGAAAAAGAGACCACGATGGCTTAAGAAAGGTGGTGGAAGGAACCTAGAAAGGTGGTGTTAACTTCCACCGAAACCAATACCGTATTGGGACTTCACTGGCCCGGAGAACCAAGAGTAGCTCGCTGGCCCGAAATAAATTACTCACAGTTTGGTAGGTAGATGGATCCTTAGGAATTAATGAGGGATGGGGAAAGTGAACCGCCCATCTGTAGGAGCCTTGGGCCTGACCACCACGAGGGAAATCGCACTACATGCAACCTCACAAGGGGAAAATGTGTGAGGAAGAAGCACAGAAGGGGAAGACGTGAGGGAAGGAGGAAGAACTCTGGAGATATGTAGAGTGAGTGATAGAAGAGAAGGGGGAGAGTAACCCTCATTCTCGGTCATTGGCAAACTGAGACGTGGTCTCGCAACATCGTGGTCTCAGGTCGGGGGTGGCTAGTGGTAAATCCATTGGGAGTCATTGAGCCTACGGTTGGGTGGAAACAAGCACCCCTCTCAGCAATTGCATCACCTCTTGTGTTATTTCTAATAAGTGTTATTTGAAGTTAATGCCATAATCGCATGTTCAGTTTTATGTGCTTGTAAATAGTTTTGAATAGAAGTGTTTACCCAACGTTTGATTTGATAGAATGGATGCATGTGTATGCTAACATGCCATATTTGTTTTCTGCACAAATGATTAAGTCTGGGACATGAGTTCGCTCCACCGAGAATCATCTTATTTGCTTAGTTTCTCTTAATATTCTGGGAAGACCCCTTGAGAGTACTCTTTTCCGAGAATTACCCCATAAACCTTGTAACCGTACTGAACCTTACTAGAGACTCGATTAAGATCAAGGATAATTTCCCGAGAACTATCTGAGGGTTCATGCAATCCGGTTCTGGAACCCTTATGCAAGAAATAGTAGCTTTCTAAGGTCTCAGGGTCATGGGAGCCTGAAGCTCCAAGAGTTTAAACTTCGTGATTCAAGATCAGAAGGAATAGCGAGTTAAAATATAGAAAGAAAGTATTGTATTGCTTGGTAAATGAACGATCAAAGTCCTTTTGGGAATACCCCAAGCCTATCAAAACCGACGGATCTAGAGAAGGAGCGTAAGCGTTGACACCTCGCCCTTTCACCCTTCTCAAATAGCAATGGGATCCTGGACCGTAGATCCCAGGGACCCATCGGAGCTCTATAAGCCGTTGATATTAACCTTTACTTAGGTGGGAGAGTGAACTCAACTACGTCCCAAAAGTCTCGAAGACATCGGGACCGTCCATGTTGGAGGACAGGTGGCAGAGATCTGACCATTTCGTGTATCGGGGATTTGTGAGTTTGGAGGTGGAAGACCAGAGTTTTGGAGTCATGAAGTCCCAAGTAGCGAGATAGCGTGTGATCTAGGCCATTGATCGAGGAGAAAGGAAAGTCGTGGGATCTGATGTCTCGATACATCGCGTATCGGAGATTCGTGAGTTTGGAGGTGGAATACCACGCTCTTGGAGTCACAAAGTCCCGAGTCACGAGATCGTGATGTGATTTGGGTCGTTGATCAAGGAGGAAGGAAAGCCATGGGATTTGACGTCTCGATACATCACGTATCGGGGATTCGTGAGTTTGGAGGTGGAAGACCAGACTCTTGGAGTCACAAAGTCCTGAGTCGCGAGATTGCGATGTGATCTGGGTCATTGATCAAGGAGGAAGGACAGTCGTGGGATCTGACGTCTCGATACTTTTCATATCGGGGGTTCATGAGTTTGGAGGTGGAAGACCAAACCCTTGGAGTTGTGAAGTCCCAAATAGCGAGAAGTAGGAGAAACCATTGAGTCAGGACCTCCTCGCCATATCGCATATCGAGGTCTCGGAGGTTGAGGGTAATCAATTTCTACTGTAGAAGTCTCGAGTTTGCGAGTTGCGAGAGCTTGTGCAACACATGGCACGTCTATTTGGTGGGACCCACATGGTTGAGAGGTGGTGTGACGATAAGATGCCTAGAGAGAGGGAGAAGTGGTGATAGGTGGTGGACATGTGTTGTTTGAAATGGGAGTCAACATCCTGTTGACTTCTCATACTTTGGGTTCTCATAAGAAAGGAGCACAAAGGCCCAACAACTCAAGTCGCGAAGTTGTGAGTCCCGAGAAGCCCGGAAGGAGTCAAACCTTCTATGACTTCCATGTCTCGAGGTTTTGTAAAAGAAGGGCCCAGAGGTTCAACCTTTCAACTCGCAAACTTGCAAGTTGCAAGCAAGGATAGTAGTTATCCCTAGCCGGTGGTCACGCGTGGAGAGAGATAATAAGGAGGGGCCATACCATATCGAAATCTTGGGTATCGACAATTGGTGAAGAATTTTCTAGGGTCTTTGACTCATGGCTCACGAGGTTGCGAGTTGTAAAAGGAACTTGCATTTAGGTGCATAGGTGGTCCTATCGAGATAGGGACTAAAGAAAGGGAGCTAGTGCTCTGTCGTTAAGCGGAAGATAGATCTAGACGACCATAATATGTGTGCCCAGATCTACGGCCAGGGTTTCATTTTGGAGCCCCCTCGCCATTCTACCTTTAAGATTGGACTCACTTGTATCGTTGAGTCGCGAAACACAAAAAGGCGCCTGGTTTGTTTGGCCCGTGGTCCTAACCCACGATCATAGGGAGGTGAACATGGAAGAACTAACCTATGCTAGGCCCCCGTAGGACTTCGGGGATTCTGTCCCTTGAGGAAAAGCGAAAATTTTATTATGCCATATTGGGTGTGTTACAAATTGGTATCAGAGCATGGTTACAACACTCAGCCTGCTTGGGCTCATGAACGAGTTGCGCAGAAGCTTCGTTTGGAACACTCTTAAAAAGAGTAACCCCCTGTCTTAACCTTCCTAATCAAAAGACGAAGTTAAGAATGAAAAAACCCTATTGTGTGTGTGTACATGTGAAAATATGAAATATGTACTGGTTATAAATAAATATAAATATTGACTAACAACCAGCATTTTTCCTTTTGCGCACAAGCGGAAGATCAACCACGGGAAATTATCAACGCATAGTATGGTGACTCACCAAGAAGTGGGAGAAGGCTCCCACAATAGAGACGAAGATTCTGATTGAAGGAGGGCAGTAGGGACCCCTCTAGATATAGTCGAGACTGTGAGGAGCCTCATGGTCGAATTACAAAGTTGTAAGGCTGACAATGAAACGATGATGAAAGAACACAAAAAGCAAATAGAAATTAACGCAGTTTTACTGCAGAGTTTATCCGATCTACAAATACAAATGCAGCATGAACCTGAAACTCAGAAACATGGTCATATTAGTGGCCACACTAAGAGAAGCACCTTGAAAAAGGTCCACCCTAGAGGTAAAGGACCAGTGCCAAGTGATTCCTCTGAGAAGGAAGCTGGCGATTCAGAAGGCTCTTCTAGCAGCAGAACTAGTTCCTATTCCCGAAAGAAACAGAAGAAGCAAAAGCCTTCCAGAGGTCAAAAATTTGAAGAATTCAGAAAGGCCAAACCACCCTCCTTCGACGGTGAAATAAAGAAGGGAGAGGAAGCAGAGGCCTGGCTACTTGGACTAAAGAAGTATTTCAAAGTCCATGACTTTTCAGAAAATATGAAGGCCCGAGTGGCCACATTCAAC
>SNQJ01S0064968.1:8937-27684 GCA_010110895.2 Picea sitchensis
TTTTCCAAATCAGAGTTTTCGGGTTGTGTTTTGTTTTGTGTAGGTCTGGGGAGAATTTAAATCTTCTTTTTGGAAGAAGAAACAGTCTCAGTTTCGTTGCTAGAAGAGTCCTTAAGACTAAGTATGTCTTTTTCAATCTGAGTTGCCTCTTCGAAGGCTTCTAACAACGTGGCCTTTTTAGATCTTTTAACCCAAATAGCTATATTTTGATATAGAGCTTTAGTGTAGTAAGCTATTACAAGACTCTCAGCAAGCATAGAGTCTGGAGGGATTCGATTTTTAAGTGTTAAAAATCTTTGATTAAAATCTTTAACTTTTTCTTTTGAATTCATTTTTAAGCTCGAAATATCCATGACTAAGACTTCCGGAGGTTTTCCATCTCTGAATTTTTCCAAAAAGCACGACTCAAACTTTTCCCATGACATTATGGTATGGGGTTGTTGGGAAAAGTACCAAGTGGATGCATTACCCTCAAAGGTGTAAGGGAACAGCCTACAGACAACGTCTTCATGTTCAACGTTACGGAGTCTGATGGCTAACATAAATTTTTTGATATGATCTTCAGCTATCTTCTTTGAATCGGGATCAAACTTAGGAAGCCATTTCTCTGGGTGCTTAGGTAAAGGGTGTTGGGCTCCAGGTACAGCTACAGCATCCTGGTCCAACCAGGGTCTAGTAGGGTTGTTCTGATTAGCCATTGGGGAATTGGGTGTGGAAGGATGAGAAGGTGAGTTGCCTTCATCAGAAGAGGAATCTCCCCCAGAAGAGGAAGGAGATGAGGGAGGTGGTGAAGGAGGTATCCCAGATCCTCCTGCAGCAGGATTTGAGTTTGGATCTGGAGAATTCACAGTGAGGTCTATGTCACCTAACTGTTCTATGATATCAGAGAAGTATAAAGGTGGACCCCACGGGCGGTTTGGTTGCCTAATACTTGCTAAGGAACTATGTGTCTTAATAAGATATTGACGAACGATCGCTTGGATATCACCACCTATAGGATTAGGGGTTGCTGGCTCAACTGTGATCTGTGAAAATTTGGTTGAAGTAGTTGTTGTTTGAGGGGGGATATTATCATGTGAATGGCTTCTAGTCACTATAGGTGTGCGATTAGGTGGAGGAGGAGTCTTGCGACCGCCTCGTGCCATTAATTAAGTTCAGGCCCTCCTTCTAGCGCCATTTGTTAGCGGGCGAAATTGTCCATCCGTCAATTGAGAGAGTGGAACCGGTCCGGGGTTGTCTAAATAACCCAAGCCGTTTGGAATGAACCACCCTGACGGGTTTAACAGCTCCGTTGGCTGCCCTAAGGTCTTAAGAAAAACCAAAGATAAAACTAATCTAAGCTAACTATTCTAACTAAAACAAATAAAACTAACTAAAACTAAATAAAAGAAACTAAACTAACTAACAATAAACAAATTAATTAAAATAAAACAAACTAACTATTACACTAATCTAATTAAAACAAACTACTATATAAACTAAAACTAAATACAAATTACACTAACTTCTATTAATCAGTTGTCTAATTACTAGTTATATTACTTATTCTCAAATATACAATATAAACAATTGGCAGATTTGTATAAAACCTGCAAAAATCATGTGTTTTCTGCCCTAAGACAACAGGATATGTTTTTTGATTTATTTATATTTTATGAAAAAGAAATAAAAATACTGAAATTAAACGATCTAATATAATTACTGAAATTAAACAATCTAATACAAATCTATCTAGACTTATATTTAAACTACTTAATGAAAACAGCAAAGAAAGATCAACTGACCTGGAAGCGCTCCTAGTTTATCTTGTGTATGATAACTTTGAAGCTGTTCAATGGAAGTAAACTCGCATCGGTTAGTCCAAAAGATTCTCGTAAATGATCGGTTGCGCTGCTCTTTAAGTTGTTTACAGGACAAACAAAACATAAAAAAAATCATAACAATCTTATGATTATAAATCTCTGCAATAAGGGAAACCTGTTATGCAAGAAACTTATATTTTATAATTCAACTTATGAAGAATATAAACCTGTCATGCATAAACTAAACTAAACAATTGTTATGTCTTTTATACACTTGGAAGAAACTAGATATGGATAACAGTGATTAAAAATATATCACTTGCACATGATTAAGATATCTAAAGTAGTCATTAAACATATACAAATTGATATACACAACATGAAACAAAAAAATTGATATATTGAGAAGCTAAAGCTATGAAAAAACACCAAATTCTGCTTCAGTCTGTATTATAAATCCATATCCTTGTTCTCCCATGAATGAGGATGAACATTATTACAAAAATCATAGGTTTATATAAGTCTCTCCATAGGGTAAAACCTCCCTGTGGATAATATCAAACAGTTTTACATAATCTGGGAAATATCCCAAAATCAACTAAACTAGGAAATCAAACTGCAAGTGAAATCTTTGAAATATCCCCTAACTGCTCATCAAAGCCACTGCCATTTCGAATTGATCTGCAATAGACCAAAAAAACCAATTAGAAAGACATTTCATCAATAAAACAATAAAAAATTGATCCTACAGACTTAGCTACTGAATCATCTGATTCTGTAGCTAGTCTAAAATAGCATACAAGACCAGATAGCAATCAAATAAAATCTTTTCAAAAGAATTAAATCCAATTTAATTTTCTTTTAATAAACATCCAAAACGAATCACTATAATTCCAATGAGTTTATCATTCAAATTTAACCAAATCGAAAAGTGATTCAAACGAAACAGGGTAAGAATGCTTTGTTTTTTGCTGCCATAAAATATGGTCAAATCATAACAGGACTGTTTCATATCGAAGTGAAATATAGCATGAATCATATCATACAAGATACGATATACCACAACACAATTATAATCGATACAATCATAATTGAACACAATCAAAATTGATTTGTTACAGCTGTAACAATATGCATAAGGTTCATGTCGTTTCAATCAAATATGGAAAGACAGTTACGATGATTGCCAGATAAACATTCATCAAACTTCGCCATAGATTCCAATCATTGAGCGTTTACAAAGTCCACAGACAGGATCACATGGTGATCATAACCATTAAAAAGAGTAATAATCATAGACAGAGTAACAATCAGAGCAAATCGTAATCCTGGGCATAATCAGCTTCGTTCCCAAATCAAATTTAAATAGTATATTTGTTGTAATATGAATCGAGATGATAACATGGTCAAACAAAACAATGTGAATCGAATAGTTGGATACAACAGTTATGACTCACATCTATTCGCAACTTGGTTACACCTTAACAGAATGGTATTCGAATTGGTTAAAAGACATAAAATCACAACAGTTAACCATAATTGCCAAACATATCATCTAGAATATTACCAATTCGAAATGCGATATTGACTGTGTTTGGAATTGAAATACCAGAAACGGCCTGTGTTTAGAAAAGATATTAACAAATTCAATAAATAACAGAGTATCCAATTCAAACTAAACTAAAACAATCAAATCCAATCATGATCAATCAGATCAGAACTAAACCTAATCAAAACCAATCCGAAATTTGATTAATCAAAACAAACTTATATACAATAATGCATGCTTATTAACCAATTTCAAATTGACGTTATACACAGAGCTGTGAGTTCATCATATAAACAGGTGATAATCATACCAGTGCGACTGTTTGGACTATGCATGCTTTGAGTTCACAACCGCTGTAGTAGACTCCACATTCTTAAACCAAATCGAACCTGTTGTTCATTGTTTCTTATCAGTGGATGGCATCTTTGCCTTCTGGCTGGTGAGCCTTGCAACTTGATCCTCCAGAGCATGAATTCTGGACTGCA
Source organism: Picea sitchensis (assembly GCA_010110895.2). Lineage (NCBI taxonomy): Eukaryota > Viridiplantae > Streptophyta > Pinopsida > Pinales > Pinaceae > Picea > Picea sitchensis. The sequence goes on from SNQJ01S0064968.1 coordinate 12,774, forward strand.
GCACTGGCACATCGAGGTAATACCTTTCCAACCATGAGCCACACTGATCACATGGTGGAGCAGCTGGTTCGGATAGAACAGGAGGGGGTTTAGATGAGTCACCAGGGGTTTCACAAGGCATTTTGATGCCTGGATAATTAGGATCATTTTGCAAGCACGGTGGTAGATTGTTCACAAAATCGTATGAGGGTTTGTCACACAGACCTTCAGAATAGGGATACTCACTTGCTAGGTAACGTTCAATCTCCAAGTCAGAATATTCACTCACCATGATAGGGTCAGGGTTGACAGGAATTTTCGGTTGGTTTCTTGCCATGCGAGAGATTAACCGGGCGTTTTTCTTGCCTGGATAATTAGTAGTAGGTTTGGCCTTAGTCCTTTTAGCCATGGGTTTAACAACTTCAACATGTTTGTTCGTAGAATTAGGTAGGTCAATAGGTGAGTCGGGTAGGGGTGTAGGTAGCAGAGCACTGTAAGGCACAGGGGGCATTGAATTTCTCTCGCTCACCACAGGTTTGTCAACTTGTGGTGGGCTTGAGTCACCAAAATTATTGTGTTTAAGAAAATCATCCCAACAGTCTCAGTGTAACCCCAATTTACAAACCACAAGAATTTTAATTAACCCAAAATGAAATAGGTTGTTATCGGCCTGGTTCTGTTTATACCTTTTAGACATTTTAAACAAACTCCTATGCAAGCAATAAGGCATATTAAGTTCATAGCCCATGAAAACCATACGTAGCCGAAGGTGGTACAAGAAAACGAAACCATACTGGCCCTCGTAGGTGATGAACTGCTTGGTTATCATTAGCAGGTCGTGCCAGCGTTGCTTGAGCATATTTGCGGGCAAACCCTTGTCACAAGAACTCACTCTTCGTGACTGGAAGAGTAATGTCCATGAGACATCTTCCACTTTGAATTTTTTTGACCATTTCTTTCCAGTAGCCAGCAGACCGATAGCTAAACTGAGAAATTGCTCGTCAATTTCTAACTGCACATCCCCAACCTTGGCTCGGCAGCCATCGAGGGTTAACGCGAATTGTCGAGCCACACCAGGGTTAAAGCCATCAAACTTTCATATGAACGGGAGCCAGCCGAATTCTTCAAGGTTGTTGTAAGCACTGTCGAACATCAACAAGCTTGGCAACCATTGGGTTCAGCCCTTACGACTGGAGCCATGGTGCGGGCATCATGGTAGGGTTCGGATTAAACACACAGGAGCAAAATCATTTGGGCTAACAACTATAAGTTCTCAACAAGGAGGAAAATTAATTTGCGCGTGCGAGGGTGGTGGGATTACCACCGCCATGCAGCATAGTAATGGCACAGTACAACACTGTTTAATCAATTATGACATCACTCAAACCACATTAATCGGCTAACACAAGGATTTAAATGATGGATAGTGATACCAAGGCACCATTATATCATTTGAAACCATGAACATTCAATATAGAATCAAACCCAAAGTTAATACGTGCCAATGTAATAATTCAAACCATTAAATAAAAAATCCAAATGTTTCACCAACGCGCCATGTATAACTTCAGACTATTGCCATCAAATATGAAATCAGACTCATATGTTACCCATGCGCTTGTTGCATAATGTATAATCAAAGTTTATAAAACATTGTGACTAAATGACTTTATGAAATCGATAAGCCAAGAGCTTATGAAAGTAAGGATCACATCATATAAAACAAGATCAACCATGACCCTTATGAAATCAAATATAACCGATAACTTAACATGCTCAATGCCTTATCAATTAAAAATCAAGTTGCACAATCCAAGTAAGAGTAGGCAAATGGACATAGTTTGAAAATCATTCCAGCCACTTAATAGCAAACCAAAGGTAAGTGCCTTTCATAATATCAATGAGAAGATCATGACAGTCCAAATAACGATGGAGGATTTTTCACACTTTCAGTCGTGAAAACTGAATCGAGACCAATTTGCAAATGTCGCATGAAATGAAAATATCGTCCTTTTGCAAAATGCGACAGAAATTTCAAGTTCAAGAGACATAGGTGTAGGCAGCTTTTAGGGCAATTGAAAAAATTGAATTGGCTGCCAACAAATCCACAAACCCATCAATTCCTCTCCAAATTGAGAAGACATTGGGTGAAACAATGACACGCATCCCCGAAGGTGTGTTCAAGAAAGATTCGCATAATCCGAATGTGAGGGCTTCCAAGAATTACTATGTTTTGGAGGATCTGGAAAAAACCCCTTGCATTATTTCTACTTTGGAGGTCCTCCGGAGTTTCCCTTCGCAAAGAAAGGCCCTATTATCCTCCTCGGGATCTGTAAAGACTTGTAAACTGGGAGCGATTGTTCTCGATCCAACCGACTTGAAACCTGATCTTCCTTATCATGTTGTGTTTCAGATAGTAGTGGCTTACACCATGAAATATTTTACATGGAATATCTTTTGCACGGTGGTTGACAAGGGTGCCTAGAATTGTGTGATGTCACTGGCATGTTGGAAGGCCATCGGCTAGCTTCTTTTTTCTTCGTCACCTACATTGCTCATGAAATTCGATGGTCATTTGTTCATACCACATGGAATCATTCCTTCTTTCCCTATGCAGTTAGGAGGTAATACCTTGTGCATCGAAGTTGAAGTGGTCGATGCACCTCTTGACTACAACCTTTTGTTAGGAAGGAGCTGGACCTATGCAATGCATGCAGTGGTTGATACAGTATTTCGGTTATTGTTGTTTCCACACGAGGGTTGAATCATGACCATTGATTAGTTGTCCTTCTCCCATCCTGACCTTTCATCATGGGCATCCATGGTCCCGATGATTGATAACCCTCATCCTGACACTGTCAATATAGGGGTTCATCTGTGTCCATCATTGATGGGTACCTTTGATTACCCACCTCCTTCTGGTGATGTCAAGATCATATTAGTTGTCCCTAGCCAGCCTAGGGCTGAATTTTTTCAAATGTTGTCATTCCGAATGACTTAATTTTGTGATTTGTGGACTCTTCCTTCCCATTGGCCTCAATGGAAGGGACAGGGCATTCTTACATGACCATGCCCTTGTCCGCGGTAGAATTTGTGTACAACATTGTCCAAAAATCTTCCACCAACCTAGATCTGACTCTCGCACATGAGTTAAATCTAGTTCTTGAGCTTATATGAGATCAAGGTTCCCTCACCACTATAGGTTCTTTAGACTTGGTCTTGCCCTCAGATGAGGTGATTATTGAGGCATTGACTGGTCTAGACAAACCCTAGGATGATCTCCATCATAGGTCATACTTCCTCCTAGAGTTTATAATAATAGAGGTAGGATAATTTGTGTTCACTATGATGATCCTCTAGCTATGCATGTGGTTTATTTCGAGGGTAATATGACGAGTATCGCTGAAACAATCCCCATAGATATCTCCAAAACCCCTGGCATCATGGAGAATGTTTTTGTCAGAGCGGACTGCCCCCCTGAAGAGATTCAAATTTATACAGAGTTATTTAAATAATTTTGCAACATGTTTTCCTGGTCTTACGAGGAAATTCTAGGAAAAGACCCAAGAATTGTCGAACATGAGATAGCTACTTATCCTGACGCCAAGCCGGTCTGACAGAAGCTTCATCTAGTGAATCCTTGAAAAACATAAACAATTAAGGCTGAAGTAGAGAAACTACTTAAAGTTGGTTTCATCTACCTTGTACATTTGACCGAATGGGTATCAAATCTCATTTTGGTTAACAAAAAACAAGGTATGATTCACGTGTGCATGGACTTCCATGAATTGAACAAGGCCTATCCAAAAGATAATTTTCCCACCCAATTTATCGATCATATTGTCGATGAATGTGCAGGTTGTGAGGTCTTTTCATTCATGGATGGTTTTTCGGGATATAACCAGATTCAGATCAAACCCGAAGACTAGGATAAAACAACTTTTATCTGTCCTTGGGGCACATTTTCTTATCGTAATATTCATTTTGGCTTGAAGAATGTTGGAGCCACTTTTCAGTAGGCCATGTCTTTTTCTTTCCATGACCTTAGACATATAGTCGAGGATTATCTTGATGATCTAGCATCACACTCTTGCAAGAGAGTTTATCATCCCACGCAACTCCAACTAATCTTCGAACAATGTCGCTACTATCATATTCGCTTGAATCCTAACAAATGCAGTTTTTGCATGACGTTGGGTCATCTCTTAGGTTTAATTGTTTCAACAACAGGGATCATGATCAATCCTCTTAAGGTTGAGGTGATAGTTCAGTTTCCTCCCCCGTGCACAGTACCCCGGCTTCAAAGCTTACAAGGGAAAGAGATTCGGCATTTTTTTCGTAAACTACACCGAGATCACTAAAGGGTTCATGTGTTTATTGAAAAAGTGTGTCTCTTTTTGTTGGGATGAAGCCACTCAACTCTCTTTCAAAGCATTGAAATGATCCCTTATGTCTGCCCCTATGCTTCGGCCTCCCAATTATAACAGATATTTCTTGTTATACTTGGCCACTACAGAATCAACCATCAGCATGGTCTTGGTTCAGGAGGATGATCTGCTCGAGGAGCATGTTATTTGTTACCTTATTCAAGGCCTAGTTGGGCCGAAACTAAACTATTCCCATGTTGAGAAGATTTCTTTGGTAGTAGTGCATGTTGTCCAGTGGTTTCATCATTATATTATGCTTCACAAGACCACTGTCATTGTCATTGTGAATCCCTTTCAATACATGTTGACACGACAAGTCATTGGTGGAAAGATCGTTATATGGATCGTAATCCTTCAGAAATTTGACTTGGATTTTGTCTTTGCGAAATACAAAAATTCGTTGGTCTTTGCGGAACTTATTTCGAAACTTCCGGTTCAATATGATGATGACACGCCCGAGGAATCGCCTATTAAAGGAGATCTTTTTCTGATTGCATCTTCGAACCCCTGGTATGGAAATATACATTTCTATCTCTATAATTTAAAGTGCCTTGCTTCTTCTTCCTGCAACGAGCATTGACGAATTCATCAGTAGGCATGAAACTATCTCATACTCGATTACACTTTGTATCGTCGAGGTGTAGATTGCATTATTCGTCAGTTCCTTATACATAAGGAAGAAGAGCTCATTCTGAATGACTGCCACACTGGAGCATGTGGTGGTCATATGTCTGGGTTGGAAACAACCCAAAATATTCTACGTGTCGGTTACTTTTGGCCTACATTAATCAAGGATTGCATTGATTCAGTCAAGAAGTGTCACCTATGTTAGATATTCTCTTGGAAGATGGGGGCACATCCTTCTCCCATGTTTCCTGTCATCATTGTTGGTCCCTTCACGAAGTGGGGGATTGATTTTACCACATGTCACCCGACCTCAGCTAGGGGGAATCATTATATCATAGTAGCAGTAGACTACTTCATAAAGTGGGTAGAAGCTATGCCAACATTCAACAATGATGGAAAAACAATGACTCTCTTCATTTTTAACTAGATAGTAGCAAATTTCAGCATCTCGAAGGAGAGTTTCGTTGACCATGGCACTCACTTCTAGAACAAAATGATGTTTGATTTAACATCAAATCTTGGGTTGAGGAAAGAAAATTCATCACACTACTTCCATAACAAAATGATTTTTGATTTAACATCAAATCTTGGGTTGAGGAAAGAACATTCATCACACTACTACCCAAAATCAAATGGTCAAGTGGAAGCTATGAATAAGTCTCTCAATACTATTCTTTACTGAACGATCAATTCTTCCAAGTCAAATTGGCATTTGATGTTGTACTCAATGTTATGTGCCTATCGAATGTCTGTAAATACTTCCACTTGTTTCTCACCTTTTCAACTCGTATACAGGATGGAAGCAGTCTTTCCTATTGAGTGCCAAATCCCATCTTTAAATTTGGCAGTATAATTACTACCAGAAACTTCACCGCTTGAGGAATGCCTATTATATCTCGAGCAGCTCGATGAGAAATGTCATGATGTAGCCTTTGCCAACAAGGCTCATAAGAAATGGGTCAAGTGTCAATATGATTGGTTCATTCATCCTCGGATTTTCTTCGAAGGTGATCTTGTCCTGGTCTATGATCAAGACAAGGATCCCCTAGGGGTAGGCAACTTCAAACCCATGTGGTTTAGGCCTTTCATCGTGAAAGAAATATTAAAGAAGGGTTCTTACCGTCTGCGTGAATTTGAGGGAAATTTCTTGGAAGATCCTAGAAATGGGCTCTACCTCAAGAAGTATTACTCTTAGGTTGGTCGCCTAGGTGACTTCTTGTACATATGTATAGTTTTTATATAGTTTTTTAGTCTTTTTCATTTTATGGGCGTGTAGTTATTTATGTCTTCCTTTTTACTATAGCATATCAGAAGTGAATCAGAGGTGTTCTTTGGGTTTGCAGACGGTGCTATCCGACACACTCGGAGGCTTGCTTCTGCAGCTTGGGTGATTTTCACACCTGGAGGCCAGTTGCTATCTTCCGAAGGTATCTGTCTAGGTGACGCCACAAACAATTTCATTGAGTACAACACAGTAATAGAGTTGCTTCGATATGCTTTGTCACTTGGAACCTCTCACCTCTGAGTCTACTTAGATGCTCATCTAGTTGTGTCCCAGTTCAATGGAGTTTACCATGTTTATGATCTTACTTTGCACCGATTTTTCCTTAGGGTAAGTCTCTTAGAATGTTACTTTGATTACATTATGTATATCCATGTTCCTAGGAGATTTAATCAAATAATTGATACTCTATCTAATCAAGTATTAGATTGGCATGTTGCACACACATACACTTGTACATACATTTGTAAAAAATGTGATCCCTTGTACATACATTTGTAAAAAATGTGATCCATAAGATGAAATAAGATGTATATATATATATATATATATATATATATATATATATATATATATATATATATATATGTATGTATGTATGTATGTATGTATGTATGTATGTATGTATGTATGTATGTATGTATGTATGTATGTATGTATGTATGTATGTATGTATGTATGTATGTATGTCAAAGTATCATGAGTACATAGGTGGGCGTGAATGCCTCAAAAATAAATTCGGTACACATCGCAGCGGCTTATGACCTCAAAAATATAGAAAGGTTTCCTTGGCACATAAATATCTAGCCTGTCTAAGTTGGAGGCCTATTGGCCCTGCCATAGTGAACAACAGTGTTGGCCAAATGCCATAAAAGCTGGACCCAAGTACGTGGCACCCCCACTACATGAGGCTACATGGAAGGTGGGAGATCCTCGATCTTGGCCATAGGAACTGTACGAGTGAGCACAGTGAGGTTGCACTCTGACCATCTCAATACTCTCTCAGCCTCTTCGGCTAGAGGTATCCCTGTGACTATTGATCCACTGACGATTGTTGGTCCTGTCTCTGGTCGAGGACATTGTCAAGTCCTTGTGAATTGTGTCAGGCACATTGGTCCTACATATGTACATAATATATACACAAGATTTAGTACTCTGATATGCATAAAAATGATATATATAAAAACAATTAAAAATTAAATAAAATTAAAAAACATGTACATAGATCTCCTCGCTCCTCTTCGGGAGGTATGGGCATGTCTAGATCTTTGTAGAAGTTGATTCCAGCATAGGGGTAGTCCTTTATCACTGGAATCTATCGTGCCCACCAGTCGAAGAATTTTTCATCGAAGGCCTCCATAGTGCTCCCTCCCCCCTGTCGTGGAAGCAATGCTACCCATCTACATACTGCTGGGAAGGAGGCCGCATGCCCCCGTATAGTATCTCTAGGACTCAGACTGGGCACCCTCTCGAAGAAGAATGAACAAAGGATAGTGCCAAACCCAAAGTTCTTATTGCTACATTGTCGACACTTTGTCAGTTTCCTCTTCATGCATGTAAGCATGGTCGTACTCCAGTCGAATATATGTGCCTCCTGGAACTGAATCGCACAATGCATGTGCACCTGGGAATCCTAGTGAAGCGACATGGATCCAGTGATCCGCCCAATGAGTAGTAAGATCACCCTTAGTGTCAAACTGGTGGCCTTGTGAATGGGCACTTGAGAACCTACCTTTGCAGTGTCGACCTAACAGTACATCTTGATATAATCCTCAATGTTGACAGGCCTAGGGGGGAAAGTGTGCATATTGACTAGTTCCCCTCCCCTTGAGAGGCTAGTCAAGAAGTATATGTTCTCAGTCGTTAGAGTCAACGACTACCCCTCTTTCATAAAAACCTCAGCATCTGGATGTTAGTAATCTACCAGGGTTTTTAGTAACCTAGGTTGTGCCCTCATAAACAGACACCGAAAGAACTTCCACAACCCACATTGTTTCAATGAGGAAATGAAAATAGGGTCCTCATTGACCAGTATATCGATATCCTCATGTTCTCTCTCCCTCCAATGGAATTACATCCTGTTCCATGAAAATTCAAAGGGGAGTTAGCTCTTTCACTCTTAAAGTTTCCAATGTTTTTGAGGGTGTACGTGGGTTTCTTTGGCCACAGTCGCATATGTACATTGGTAGACTGTTTTCTTCTTGCATACATATGCAGTATGTCCTTGGACATCCTGTGTACACATAGGGCTACTCCTTTTTAGGGGAGCACAACCCCTCCAAAAAAATGCAAAAAGGAAGAATTGAAATGCAAGAGGGATGAGTTTATACTTACTTGGTCTGAGTGGAAGTTCGTTTCATCCTATGAAGCTCACAGAATCAACTTATTTAGAAAAGGTGTCCTTTTTACCTTTTGGTTAATTTTCAAAATGTAATGGTGAAAATGAGTTGTATGCTTCTATGTATAGGCTTTTTTGGCCCTTTTTGCCACCTTTTTGACCCTCTTTGTCATTTTTTATAGCTTTGAAGTCATTTAATTCCATTCTCGAGTTTCTTGTGGGATTTTACGATACACTTTTCTTTGGTTTAGTGACTTTTTGGGGAGATGGGTCATTTTCAAGGTCCTTTGGTCAAAAGTCATTTTTCCAACTTTTTGCATATAAGTTAGGATTTCACCTCCACTTTTTGCATCTTGTTGTCTTTTCCACTTTGCCAAAGGATCAACCCCACCGAAGTGCGGCATGGAACCTTCATTTCTACTTTAGAAGTTTGATGATTAGGTGGTAGAGCCTACCCTTACATGGATTCCCTAGTTAGATCCTTATTTCATTTTGGCATCCATGTTGTCTTTAATGACTATAGGCTCAGGTGTCCTTGATAGTCATGGCATAATTATGAGATTGAGCCTCATTTTTCTGATGCACAATCACTCTTGGCCTCACCCTTGGGACTCTCAAAATAAGCATGATTTGTTGTCTTTCAAGCTCTCTTTGAAATATTTAAGCAACATATGATCAGACTGCATTTATTCTTTTCAATCTTGTCCATATTAACTAGGAAGAGTAACCTTTGGAGTCTTCTTTAAGCCCTTTCCAGACTCTCTAAACATGAAAATATTGTTGAGCGATCTTGTTGCCCTTCATGTTCTCCAAACTCAAATTTGAAGGCACATCTGTCTAACGATAGTTTACCCATTTTTGGGTCCGGATGGTCAATTGTACGAACAAAGGTATACTCTAGGAACTTCGGTTCACTAGAAGAGTATTCTAAGGTATACGTTTAACCCTTTTCTCAGCCTGAGGGACTAAATTTATGAAAAAGGGAACATTCTCCTTGGTTTTGGTTTATCACCTTTTTTAGGCCTTGGAGATTACTTATGAAAAAGGAACCCCCACAGATTCCATAGTTAATCTCTTTTCAGACTCCCTAAAATTGAAAAGATCGTCGAGTGACCTTATTCCTTCACACTCATTAAATTGGTCCAGAAGAACATCTACTAGCATGAGTTTACCCCTTTTCCAACCTGTGGATTATGGAGTAAAAAAGGTATGCCTTGAATGATCCATCTCACTGGGAGAGTTCTCATTAGTAACTTTTATAATTTTTGGGGCTAAGGAGACTAAACTCAGAAAAAAGGTTGTGAGTCCATAGTTAATCTCTTTTCAGACTCCTTAAAATTGAAAAGATTGTCGAGTGATATTTTCTTTGTCACACTCATTAAAATTGTTTTTAATAGACATCTTTTTGGTGCTATTTAAACCCTTTTTCGAACTGATTAGACTATATCTGAAAAAGGTACTCCTTGGAGTCTTCTTTTACGTTTTTTTTAGACTCTTTAAACATGAAAAAACTACTAATCTTACTTTCTCTGGGCTCGTTAAAAATATATTGAAGGGGGTTTCATTGTGTCCTGTTAATTGCATTTGCATCTATGAATCTTTGGCCTAATTCTGGCTCCATGTTTCTCTCAACTGAACCTTTCAAGTATGCCATATTTGAAAGCCTTGTAGAACTTTGCTTATGCAACCTGACACCTTGGCCCATGGAGGAATTTTCCCCGAGTGTCCTTTTCTGCACATGTCTCCCTTCTCTGAGCATTGGTTGTTCCTTGTGCCCGGAACTAGTATGCTTGCTTGTGACACTTGTTCCTCCTTTGCAACGTAGCATTGTTTTATTCTTTTTCAATCTCTTTAAAAATTGAAAAAGACAAAAAAATCAAAAAACCAAAAAAGAGGGGATGAGAAATATATATTCTTTTTTGGTAGCACAATGAGCCTCCCTTGGAAAAAACACATCCTTACGTTCGATCGTCAAGCATTGGTATTTATTATGACCTTAGGAAGTTATTCTCGCTACATAGAGTTGTGTCCTCCTCCATTTGGTTACTCTTCCAAACACATGGAGAGTTTGTGTTGCCTCTTGCATTGTGAACTTATGTCAATGTCATGCTACCTGAGTCTGATCATATTTTGTGCTTTTGTCCAAGGGAAGTTTCACCCAACCTAAGTCATCCTTTCTGCAGTTTGTCTCTTGACCTCATGAGTCAACCATCCTGAAATTCCAGTCAAGTCTTGATTCAAAATCGACGAAGTTCTCTGCCTGATCATCGACATCCTCATGTCGTTTCCCGATGAGTCATTGAAGACCTTAGGGTATTGAATTCATACACTCACATTGTACTCCTACATGAGTTTTGAAGATCTTGAAGTTATAACTTGAGCTATGAAGTCCTCGTCTCCAGCCATCAGGCGTTATTGGATTCTTGAAGTTGAATACTCTACTTGTATATATTTGATTTTGAGATGTAGATCCATTGTGTATTGCTCATGAATAAACTTTATATAGTTATATGACATGGATCTGCAGTGTATTTTATTGGCATCCATGATTTATTTTATCCCGAGCATGGGCATTCCCACCTTGGAGAGACAATTGGTATTTTGCAGATGGCACCTCCGGAACTCTAGTCTCGGTCTCACTCGTTTCGTACATTGGTGAATATTTTGTAATGTATTTTAGTCATCAGATGCTCTTCTGACCTCACACATTATGGGGAATTTGTTATAACCCTAAATTTCTCTACACATGCATATGTGTCCTTTGGCCTTCTTACTTGCATTTTTTTCCAAAGCACTGCTGAGTTGCTCTTCTAAAAAACCAATTTTTTGAAGATGTACGTGCCCTGCACCACTACTTCCCATGTACATATGCTTGTTGCGCCACTACATCTCATGCATGTACACATGTTTCACCACTACAGTCCGCGTATACTTGCAAAAGTTGCAAAAAATAAAAATTTGCAAGGAATTCATTGATATTACGGGCTATTGGGTAGTTTCCCAACTAATCCACCATCTATAGCCCGTCACCCAACCAAATAACCATCCTTTTGGCATATAAAAGGAGGCTTTGGGGTCTCATTTTACATCTAGACATAAGAATAGTGAAACTATGCTCGTTTCACATCCCCTCCTTGCCCAAGTTGTTGCAACCCTTTTGTGAGAATTGCCTCTGCAATTTCCATTTAGCCATTCTTCCTCCATCATAACCCATTCACTTTCGAAGAAGATATAAGAAGGTTGAGAGGAGAATTCATACAAAGGTGCACTTGGAGCTTGGTGAAGAGGAGCCTAGACCAGGTTCATAGACGACAACTAACCTTGATTATATAGGTATAATCATTGAGTTATTAATAAAAGAATTACTTTTCTTGTCCCAAATCATGGTGTATTGAATGATTTAATTGGTTATGTTCTAACATCTAACCCTAATTTGTATATGGAATATCATGATTGTCATGTTTTGTTTGTCAATCATTGGATGCAGGCCAGCCCTGGGAGGAGGCATGCAGTCAGCATAACTTTCAAGCACGAGGAGGTCATCATTGGATGCAAAGTAGAGGTATAGTCACCCAACCTTCCTCATCTTCACTTTTCTTCTATGAGTTTTGGGTATGTTTGGGGTAGTTAGAGAAGTAGTTTAATTTTAGATGGTTAATTGATATTCCTACATTTTGAACCCTGGTGTAGTCATAGGGGGGTTTTTCCCGCTAGCAAATATTGCTAAACAAAATGTAGATAATTAAAGAGTGTGTTACACATTATTTTATTCACCCTGATGATGATTTTACAAGCATGTGTTCAATCTCTCAAAATGATCTTTTTCCTAATAAGAGTAACTTCTTTCTTCCTCTGCAAGACTAATTTTTGGAAGGATGTTGTAGGTTGCAAGTGTTACACAGTGCAGAAATCCTTGGTTTCTGTAGGCTGCTCTATAGCTGGCTCATGGGATTTCTGCAGGCTGCTATATAGGCAGGGTGCGATGACATTTTGAAGACTAAAAGAAGAAAGTGTTTCACAAAGTTTCTAGAAGGGGAATCTTCTAGAATGTGAGGTGGTGTCTGTATGATTGTGATCTTACTGGTTTCTATGATTTGGTGGGATCATCCTCATCATTTTAACCACTTCACCTTCTCCTATATAATCATGGGCTTCTCATGGAAAAGGTGAAGCAATATTTAGTAGAGAATTGATGAAAGAATAGGCTAAAGACTATGTGAAGAATCTTGTTTCAAGTGATGCTTGAGGCCTCCATTTGTCCATCAAGATTTTTTGGATTATCTTCATGCAAATTTTGGAGCAAGTGTATGTGTGTGTTGGAACAAAGGACCACTAAAAGGGAACTTGCGACATCAAGGCAATTTGGTTGTATCTTCTAATTTTCATTAATATAATACGGTGGCATGTCTCTTTCCCATAAAATCATTAGTATTTTATTACATGATTCCTTGATCACATGTTTAGGTTGTCATTGAAATCTATTATCGTTGTGTTTGCATTGGTTGGTTTGTGTCATTGCAGATCTGATTTCACGGGAGCACCGAAGTAAAGCTGGGAAAACAAATATATAAGGAAGCGATTCATAAGGTATGTCATCTATTCCTTCTTTGGTAGAAAAATCAATTATCAAAACTTAGGGAAAGCGTCATGTTCCGTCTCATTTTGTTTTATATCTAGGTGGATCTAGGGGGATTAGTTTATGTCCACATTCACTGATTTACCTGATAACAAAATTGGTGACTCCACTGGGGATATGAATTATTTGTGGTTTGTGGGCCATTTTCTTTTAGCCTATATTTTTCATTCTGTTTCAGTCTTTGAGTCTGTGGGAGATCCAACAAGACTCTCTTGACATGAAAGTTTTCTTAGGCCTTCCATTTTTTTCCAAAATTCCTTGGTTTGCAAACACTTCCACACTGTAACATATACACAACCTGCAGAAACCCTTGATTTCCACACCCTAAAAGTTTATCACAGTGCAGGCTTTCGCCACCCTGCTCGTTTCTATCCTATGAAAATGGTTCATTTCAGCATTGTAACCTATTGTTGGTTTGTGGCGGTGTTTGCAATTTTTTTTGGATTAGGTCTAGTCAACTCTTGATACCCAGTTTTACTTTATCAGCTGGGAGGAACTTTTTATGCCAATTCTTGACTGTTTCCTGAGTGTTTAACTTGTTTTCGATTGGTTTTCGGAGATCGAACACCTCTCTTAGTCATTTTCCAGATTTATTTTTGTTTTTTTATGAACAAGGATATAATCTCTAATCCCGTATCTGAGAGCTTGATTGATTGAAAGTTTGTTGATTGGATTGAATGTTTTGGATTGATTACATTTTTTTTGGATTGCTTCTTGATTGGAAAGATATTTGTTCATTTACATTTGATAGAACACTTGTCATTTTTTATTTTTATCTTCATTGAAAGTTTGACTTGGATGATTGTTGAGTGTACCGTATTTCTTTGATTGCTTGTGTTATCACTGAAATTTCGTCCGCAAATGGTTACAGGAATCCAACATGTTCAAACAACTATTAAGTTCACCCATGGACCAAAATTACCAAAAACGAATTTCCAAAGGGTCCAAAACTATACAACCAGTTATCAAATCAGGATGCGCTATGACTATACAGGAAACGCATGCACATGCGCCATAAAGAAACACAGGAAAAGTTTACATGCACATGATGCATGACTGTGGATGATAAAATCCACACACACACGAGAATGATGCATTTATGATGTTGGTCGGCCTCCCACCCACTTCTGGTTCAGCTTCCAAGTTGATTTGACATCCAAATATCGGTTGGATCTGGCTGGGTGGTTGGTCAAATACCTAAAGGTGCCCTAAACATCCCCTTGTTCACACTAAAAGAAGGTTGCATAATACCTCAAAGAGGTGCTATAAAACAAGACCATGGGTGCACTACATCTTCAAGGAATTCATTTGCAAGGTTATGTTGTTGCTATTCTCTTGGGGAATCCTCTTTTCTCATCAAGAGCATACTAGCACCATTCAATTTGGGAAATTCACATCACCTTTTGAGTTGATTAGCTTGGGATTATTTCACCATTTCTTTCAAGTTTTCAATTTATAAGAAGAGCTCAATCTTGGAGGTCCAAGAGCCCTCCCTTGGAGGAAGAAGGGACCCAAAGTCCCCCTTTCTCTTTGGTGTTTTATTTTCACTAATACAATCCTTTCCATTGGTGACATGAGTCTTGTTTGTTTATTGTTCTTATGTCCTTATGCACCATAGTTTA
>SNQJ01S0064968.1:31795-43508 GCA_010110895.2 Picea sitchensis
TTCAAGTTGTAAGAAGAGCTCAATCTTGGGGGTCCAAGAGCTCTCCCTTGGAGGAAGAAGGGACCTAAAGTCCCCCTTTTTCTTTGGTGTTTTCTTTTCACTAATACAATCCTTTCCATTGGTGACATGAGTCTTGTTTGTTTCTTGTTCTTATGTCCTTATGCACCATAGTTTAATTGTTTTTATCATTCCTAGTTTAATTCTTAGCTTAGTCTTTTATGCTTTATTCTTCTAACCCTTTCCTTTACTGTTGTCTTGCTTAGCTAACCCAACTAAGCTTGTAAGCACCTCTATTTTTCTCACTTTGGTGACAAAAGATGCGCAACATATTGGTGACTCCACTAGGGAGATGTATCAATTTCCTACCCCATTTGGGTTATTTTAGCTCTTCTTTCTATTTATTTAACCTGCAGGTACCATAACCGGCCCAAGATGACCTGCAAAACATCAAATTCAAAGCTGAGTTGAGAGAATTCCATCCAGAATTTTCTTCATGGCCATGTGACAGTTGTGCGTGGGTTTATTGGCCCACGGTTGCACATCGTGCACACGTGTGCCAAAACCACTGTATTACTCAGCACCTTCTGTGCACCAGCGCTCATAAGTCTTTTTTCAGTTCACGCATTAGTGCTCAGAGCGCCTTTGTCTAGTCTGAGACCCACGCACCTGTGTAGAAAAATACACATTGTAAGATTTTTTATGATCTATTGAAGGCCCATAGCCTTCTTAAATATGATTACATGCATGTTGTAATCTACACCACACTTACCTTCCCTCTCATATAAAGGTATTAGTCAAAACACACAGGCACTTAGGGGTTAAAAATCATTATTTTTCCTCTTTTTTCTTTTTATTTCGCCACATGGATGGCTTGCTTTGACTAAAAAATAAGTTGGAATCATTCTACATCACATATAAAACTTGCATTGGGACTAGAAATTGGATATCAATCATTGAGTATGCTCTTCTCTTGCGCTCCAAAGAAATCTTGAGAATCAGAAAAAGGTTGAGAGACAATTTCATCTCCTTTAAAAAGACAAAATCTTTACGAGAGGACAACAGCCCCCTCAGGACTCCTCTTAGTTTATTTTTCAAACACATCTCAGAATTGTAACGAGCCCATACAGGCCCACATGATACAAAGATAGGATAGTGTTGAAATTTACTTTCTTAGATTAAATCACTAGGGAAGTTTAAAGATTTTGTAACGGGCCCATACATGCCCACATGTTCACAATCTAGGATAATTTCAAAGCTTTCTTAGATTAAATCACATCAGGGATTTAAAGGAATAGTAAAGGACCCACATGTCCACATGCTAGCTTCCTAGGGACTTTTCAATTCTGCAAGGTTGTACCAATGACATTTAGTTAATTAGGTAATCAAAGACTTGTAAGGACCAAGAGAAGTCCACATGCAACAAGGTGACACCTAATTCATTAAAAAAATGGCACACTTTCACTCATTCACACACAAAAGTCACTTCTCACTCACATAGTTTTCATCTTGAAACATGGAGGTTGAATTAAGTTTCCTCCAAAGGGATTCTGAAACACCCCACCCTTTTCTTGACGAAACTATCCACTCCCACTTAATTTCAATGAGATTGACTCACACCCCCAATCTCTCAAACAACCACATCTAATTTTTTTCTAAAAACTCACTAAGTTTTCCTCCATAGGAGGTGCCAAAAGAAATCTTTTAGTCTAGGTAGGATTTCGGGGATAGGCATCCAAATAACTCCCTGGTATCTGGTTCTCACATTTTCAAAACAATAGAAGTTTTCAAATAGGGAACTTTAAATCCTCCAAGTCAAGTCTTCCTAACACCATAAGGCAGAGAGATACCCGTGAAGGGTTGAAGGCCGAGGTCTAGTTTTTCTGTGCATCCCCCCTTGAGGCACCCACCTCTTGGACAGGATCCAACCCGTGACCCATTTCTTAGGCTGAAAATATAAATGCCACACTTTGACCGAGGTACCTAGTGACCAAATTTTAGGACATCTACCCAGGTGGCAATTGTGGACTGCAATTGCACCTTGATCGTATTTTGTGTGGCTATTGGGAAATATCATCAATTCTTTCGGGATATTCCCCCTCTACCCCTTATTATAACTGATAGCTTCATCCTTCACTAGTTTCTCTTCTGGTGGCTTCAAACCCCACTGTCGGGTGCTATTGGAAGGTTTAGTGTTATTTTGAGAGGAAGGACGTTTCGCCTTTTAGGACACGAGCATTTGTTTTCTTTGTTCCCCCATGCAGACAAAATCCACATATCCACATATATGCTTCTTTATCAAAACACTTTATGTATGATGCCCTTCTGATTACATCTGATTTGGATATATATTGTGTAGGTTCAAATATTGCAGCAAAGGATCTTGTTTATTTATTTTCTCTCACCACCATTCACACACATTCACTCAACTAGTCGGACATCATAGGGGACCCACATAACCCCCATCATTCCAGACGCTTGCTAAATCTCCCTCTTATTCTAGGGGGAGTTTTAAGTCTTTCCAACTCATCAGCTCCACCTTCTCACACCCCTGTGAGTGCTACTGTCTTGGGATCAACGTTGCTTGGTTCCACCTTACTTAGGTCCAAATCCCAAGGTCCACCTTCCACTCCCTCTCCTTTACACAGAAATGGGGGACCAACTTCTTCTCAAGGGGGGAGTACAAACCCACCAAGTCCCCTCCAAAGGTTAGGTACTCAGAACACTCACACTATGGCTGAAATTAATCCTCCGCAACCACCCCATATGCCATATGTGGCTTCCCTCAACATACCAGATCTGACTAAACTCACCAATGATCCCATATTGCATAACCCCACATGGCCTGCAATGCCTACCAAACTCCCTTAAAACATCCCCAAGTTTGAAGGAAAAGCAGGAGATGATCCTGCCAACCATATCATGACCTTTCACCTATGGTGTTCTTCAAACAGCATCATGGACGATTCCATCTGAT
This sequence comes from Picea sitchensis, assembly GCA_010110895.2. Taxonomy (NCBI): domain Eukaryota; kingdom Viridiplantae; phylum Streptophyta; class Pinopsida; order Pinales; family Pinaceae; genus Picea; species Picea sitchensis. The sequence goes on from SNQJ01S0064968.1 coordinate 34,770, forward strand.
TGAGGTTATTTCAACGAACACTCACTGGCCCATCAACCAAATGGTATGTAGAAGAAAAATCTGGGTCCCACGCAACTTTTGAATCCTTGGCCAAAGAATGTTTGACCTTCTTTCAGTTACCCATTTGTCATGACAATGGCCTTGAACTACTCTCAGACTTCAAACAAACCGCCTCCACACATATTTTCGACCACATCCACGAATGGCGTCGATGACGTAGCCTCTGCAAAGATGACGCTACCCCCCAACAATGTCTCAATTGGTTCCTCAAATCACTTGCTTCCCTCCTTGCCAAAGATGTGGCCACCACCTTCCCCCAGACTGAAGAAGAAGCCATTATCAAAACTCAAAAGTTTGAACTCATTTATGCCCAGTCCAGATACCTATACATGGTACTCCCAGATTCCCCTAGACCTGTACCATATGGCCAAGACAAACCTGGGATGTCTCACTCAGCAGAAGGATTAATTGGTAACACTACACACCACAACCCATAGCCTCAACAACCACCCATGTATGGCACACCTCAATATCCACTAGCATATGGAGGAATCCCTTATTATCCTCCTCCCCCTTATCAAAAACCATGCCCTGTTGCCCTACCTCCACCCATAAGTGGACCCCCGCTGACACCCCTCATCCGCCCACCTATCCAACCAAGTGTTGATACTCCCTCTACTTCAGCCTATACCCTAAGCACTAGTGAAAATTCCATGCCTTCCTATGTACCTTATGGATCATAGCCACAACATAATCCGTACTTTCCATTTTCTGCCCCCCCACAGCCTATGGCTCCACCACAAGGACCACCACACGCTGGGGTAAATTTTTTTCAACCTTCTCCCACTCAACAATATCAAAATTTTGAACAACTGAACACAACAAATCCATCCCATCAATCAAACAATGCCAAAAAGAAAGGAAGAAACTAGAACAATAATAATCCCGGACCAGGAGGAAACCCGAACCAACCCCAGCAGAACCAATCTGTCGGGGGCAACCAAAACCAAGGGAATCAAAACCCCCAAGGGGGAAACAACAACAAACATCAGGGAAGGAACAAAAAAAATATTAGGACCACCTTCCCTTGTGCCCTTTGCGGTGAGTTTGGTCACTATGCTCACCAGTGCCCCCAAATCGTTGACTTTAAATGGATGAAAGACTCTATGAATGGACCATGTCCCTCAGCACTGCCTACCCCTCTGCAGGCCCCACAACCATATGTGAAATAGCTACCCCTAGTTGTACTACAAAACCCCATCCCACACCAAGGGGTGATAAATACCCAACCAGACATGTAGTCTACCCCACCACAGTTAGGACCGCATCTGAATACAGGCACCTGTGTCGATCGCACTATCCTCCTTACCAGTGAGGAAGAAGTCCTTCTACAAACTCGTAGTCGTCAGTATAGCACACCCTCTGAATATACTCCCACCACCTCGGAAGAAATTCCAGTCACAATTGGACCCCCTTTCATGGTTCCTCACCCTAATACTGAATCCCCCCTTCGTATTCCTCGCATCCCATTGCGCAAGAATGTCCACAATCCTCAGGCTAGAGCAGCTCATAATTACAGTTTGGTCGATGACTTGGCACAATCTCTAGCTACCATGTCAGTCTTAGAAGTCCTTCAAACTTGTCCCACCCAGTGGAAGTCTTTAATTTCCACCCTGGAAGCAGTCGACCCTGCTGATACCCAACTCATCACATTCGATCTCGACAGCGGAGAACCTCGCCTCCCCGCTCTTATTTCTTTTCAAATCCTTGTAAAAATTCGGAACATTACAGTTCATCGGTGCATAATTGATGAAGGCGCATCCACCTATATCATGTCCAAATCTATATGGCAGAAACTTGGTTCCCCCGAACTCATACCATCTGCCATTACCTTAAGAGATTACGATGGCAGACCCTCATCCCCCGAAGGACTCTTCCAAAATGTCCCCGTCGAGCTTGGGGGCAAAACCGTTCTGATTGATATTGAGGTTATTGATGCCCCGCTCAACTACAATATCTTGTTTGGTCGTAGCTACATGTATGCTATGAAGGTCGTCACCTCTTCTGTGTTCTGAACCATGATGTTTCCCCATAACGGAAATATCATTACCATCGATCAAGTATCACATTACGAGCCTAACCCTTCATCCAACATTGATAACATCCTCCCTTTCATCCACACTAATCATGATGCCTATCCACTCATTGAGATGGCCCCTAGAATCTTCAAAGACCCATCCTTGCTAGGGACATACCACGGAGCACCACGACTCCTCCAACCCTCAGCACAAGTATGTTTCGTATCCTCCAACGGAATAAAAACTGAAGATAACCCCCCTCCCACTGAGGCCTCTTTCATCCTTGATGTCTCACTAGTCGCAAAACTTCTCCCTTAGGAATCCCTTGGAACTAATTCATCTCGACCCATTCCTAATCTTCCCTAGGGCCATATCTCGGTTTTGGAAACAATCCCCCAAGCCATTACCCAAATCCCTTTCTTTTACCCCCCACCAAGTGTAAAATATTTCTAGGTAGATGCAATGCTTACACTTCCTAATATGGTGTTGGAAATCCCAGTTTGGTATCTACATCTGCCTGAGATGGTCCCTCAACTATACCTTCCTCCTCAAATAGAAGGAATCCCGATGCAGATTCCCATACTCACTCCCACCATACCACCTACACCCCCACTCACTAAACCCCCTGCTACAGATGGGGGCAGGCGAAAGAAGAAGGAACCCACAACTCCACTTCCCCCACACATCCAACCTCCTTACACGCTACGCGAGAAAGACGGACACCCCACCAACACGTGCCCATCTCTCCCCGAGTTATGTAATCCCATTCAAATCCCTCAAGCACCACCACCACTCGTTGCTTCCTCCAGTATTGACGCTATCTCATAGAACACAAGTAACAAAGGACTGCAAACCTCAATTCTGATAGACCCTAACAGCTGTACGCCAGAGCTTTCAGCACACACCCACCCCAATTCATGTCATTGACATCCATTATGTCACGACCTCAATCAATGAACGGATGAGATTTCCTTGCTCTTTATGCGAATCACTTGATCATTTCACATACCAATGTCCTATGATCATTAAATATAGGCATTTCCAAATGGCCCTTATTCAAAATGCTACACCATGTCCAGTATCAGCAGAATCGGTGATTACCCATACTCCATCTCCAGAGGTTATCCTTTCTCCTGAACCTGAAACACTCCCTACTCCCCCATGGTTCTTGGATGACTTATACGAGGATTTACCCATAAATCCCCCCAATTTCCCCGTTCATTTCCCCATGGAAATTTTACGCCCGACTACCATTTTTAACCCACAATATTTGGATATTTGGTTTATGACGAGTGAACCATCGCAATCCCCTTGCATCAACCCCCCTACATCATTATCATCCAGAGACAACGCCACAATGACAGTCACTGAGGTCACTCCTCTCGATCCCCTATATTCATGACAATTTCATTGTGATGAAGATATCCTCAAGGAGTTAACTACCCTCGATTGCCCATGGAATGCACTCCACCACAGAGCGCTCTTTCTTTCACAGGAAGCCTTCGCGCCTCCTAACCAACACCCCATATACGTAGTTGAAACCAAATATTTTCTCCCATCAGGGCATATAGATTGGTTCAATAACCCTATCCCTTCCCTGGACGCTTTCGAGGAAGGAAATATGGCCAATATATCCCCAACCATCAAAATCGATATTTCCATCAAATCTGGAATTATCAAGGAAATCACCATTAGCGTTGCATGCTTTCCTGAAGAAATCACCGCCTACAAAGCCCTCTTCCAAGAATACTGAGACATTTTCTCTTGGTCATACACCGAGATGCCTGGCCTTGATCCCTCTATTGTCGAACATCGCATAGACACCTGGCCTGATATCACACCCATTCGCCAAAAATAGTGACCGCTACACCCATCCAAAGCAACAACCATCAAAGCCGAGATTGACAACTTTCGCGTCGTCGGCTTCATTTACCCCATCTCCTATACGTCATGGGTCTCCAACATTGTCCCTGTTAAGAAAAAATAGGGCACTATTCGTGTCTGTAAGGATTTTCGTGACCTCAATCACACTTGTCCCAAAGACAACTTTCCCACACCCTTTATCGATTAAATTATTGATGATTGTGCCAGTCACGAGGAGTTGTCTTTCATGGTAGGTTTCTCTGGCTACAACCAAATCCAAATTCACCCAGCTGATCAGTACAAAACCGCGTTCACTACCCCGTGGGGTACTTTCTCATATCGTGTCATGCCTTTTGGCCTCAAGAACATTGGAGCGACATTCCAACGAGCCATGACATACATCTTTCATGATCTAGCTCATATCATCCTCGCATACTTGAATGACCTCACCTCTCAATCCAAGAAACGCACTCAGCACCTCGATGATCTATGAATCATCTTCCAAAGGTGTCGACAATACAATATCCATTTGAACTCCCTTAAGTGCGTATTCTGCATCACTGTTGGGAACCTCCTCGGGTTCATCGTTTCCCAAAGTGGCATTACCGTGGACCCTCTCAAAGTCCAAGCCATCACGAAAATCCCCCCTCCTCGGAATTTACGCCAACTGCAAAGCCTACAAGGAAAAGCTAACTTTTTACGGCGCTTTGTCCTATATTATGCCACTCATGCACATGGCTTCCTTTGCTTACTTTTCCATGACATCCCATTCCAATGGGATAAACATGCCCAAACTTATTTTGATGATCTCAAGGCAGCTCTCTCCCACGCCCCGTTGATTAGTCCACCTGACTATAACCGCGACTATATCCTCTACATATCGACCTCAGCCGTCTGAGTAGCAGGAGTTCTCGTTCAAATAGGGGATGACGATAGCGAGCATGTCATTTACTACATCAGTAAAAATATCTCAGGGACAACCTTGAAATACAATCACGAAGAGAAACTAGCCCTTTTAGTCATCCTCGCAGTCCAGAAACTCTACCATTGAATTCTGCTTCGAACTACCAAAGTCATAGTATATTCCAACCCCATGCAATACTTTCTCATTCGTCGACAAATTAACGGTAAATTTTCTCGATGGATCGTCATCCTGCAGGAGTAAGATCTCCAATTTGCAACACCCAAGAGCAAGAAAGCTCTCATCCTCGCCGAACTCATCATGGCATTTCCCTCCAACACTACCAGTTCACCGGTCAATACCAACTTCCCCGATGAACATCTCTTTTACATCCCCTCGGATGACCCTTGGTATGGTGATCTTCTCGTCTATATCCGAACACAAAAATTTAGAAACCACCTCTCCAGAGATGATTGTAGACGTATTCGTCACCAGGCACCCCACTACCTCCTCATCGGGGATATCTTATATCGGCGAGGGGTCGACACCATACTTCGTCGATGCTTTACTATTAACGAGGCTGACAGAGTCTTGAACGACTACCACAACGACACTTGCGGGAGCCATCTCTCAGGGATGTCCACCGCTCAGAAAATCAACTGCGCAGGTTACTTTTGGCCTACATTATTTCATGACTGCATCCATGCTGTGAAACAATGTGATAAATGCCAGCTTTATGCCAACAAAGCACGCGCACCACCTACTCTTCTACACCCATTCTTCACCACTGGTCCCTTTTATAAATGGGGCATCGACTTCATGACTTGCAACCCTCCATCTAGCAATGGACACAAATACATAGTTGTTGCAGTCGATTACTTTACCATGTGGGCTGAAGCCATGCCTACCTTCAACAACACCACTGACACAGCAGCACATTTTTTCTTTAACCATGTAATATCCCACTTTGGAGTACCACTCCAACTAATCTCTGATCACAGGAAACATTTCGAGAAGGAGATTTTCATTGAACTCTCATCCAGGTTAGGATTCTCCCATGAGTTTTCCTCACCATACTACCCTCAATCTAACGGATAGGTAGAAGCAGTTAACAAGGTCCTCAAAACCATGTTGCAGCACATGATTAACAAACATAAAACCAATTGGCATCATATGTTATTTTCCACGCTCTGGGCTTATCGCATAGCAGTCAAAACTGTCACTAGATTCACACCTTTTCATCTAGTCCACGGAGTTGAGGCCACTCTTCCCATCGAGTGAAAAATTCCCACCTTACGCACTGCCATTGAGATATTACTCGACACTGCTCCAGTAGAGAAACGTTTTTTGAACTTAGAATCCTTGGATGAAGATCGTGGATCTTCATTACAAAACAATGAAGCAGCCAAGAAACAATCAAAGGCCACATTTGATCGCCATGTCAACCTTCGCTCCTTTAACGAAGGAGACCTCGTCCTCGCTTACGATATTGCTCACAATACCCTTGGCCATGGAAAACTCAAGTCCCTGTGGCATGGACCGTACATCATCTAACATTTCCTCACTAAAGGCGCATACATCCTGGCCTCCCCCGAAGGCCATCCTCTCAAAGAACCCGTCAATGGGTTGTACTTAAAGAAATTTTATGCCTGAGCATAGCCATACTACACTAGGATTTTTATTTTTTGTATGTCTTTTGGTAGAGTTTTTAGTCTTCTTTTATCCATACCTCACGTCTAATATATCACTCATGTTATTGATAGATGACACCCCCATCGGCCTACCACATCGGTTACGCCGACGGAGCTAGCCGCTGGACACATAATCTCGCTTCGGTTGCTTGGGCCCTCTATTCACCTTCACATGACCTGCTCCACACCATCGGCATATGTTCAGGCTCAACCACCAACAATCAAGCATAATACACCACCGTCATTGGTCTCCTCATCGAGGCCAGTCATCGACATATTCATCACCTTAGCGTCTTATTATATTCCGAACTTATCGTCCTTCAGCTCAGCAATGTGTACCATGTCCGTGATCCTTGCCTCTTTCGCAAATACTTGCATGTTAGACTTTTGTCTCGACATTTTGATTTCATTACATTTACACATATCCCAAGACAATTCAATCAAATAACATATAACATGGATAACATTATATTAGATTGGCATATATCACATCAAGACATCTTCACACACACATAAACCATCAGAAGTCTGTCACAACATAGAGATTAGACATCATCAACTACATTAAAAAATCATCAACAACAAAAAAAACATCACACATGTACACATTACCAAGATCCATATATATATATATATATATATATATATATATATATATCGATCGGTCAACATGTCATAAGTGTTTACAAAAAATCATACATCGCCCATAGGTAGGTGAGTCACCTCCTCCCTACCAATACAAAAATGGATGTCACAACTATACAAAACGGGCTCACCAGTCTATATCAAATACAAAAAATACATATCCAGAGGCCCTCAGGGTGCCTCTAGTGCTCCAGTACTAGGTCTTCCCTCTAGTAGAGGTACCCCACCAGCTCTAGGTCCCTCAGGTCCCGGGGGCAACCGCCCAGTCATCGTAGCTCCAGCTACAGATGTTCTGTGAATCAGGGTCCACGACTCTGACGGAAACCCAATACACTGCTCCAGGGTCCCCTCATCCTGTATCCTCAACCAAATCCCCTCGGGAACTCCACGTAGAACCACCTCTAACCGGCGACGGAAATCATCAAACTTTGCCCCGACCTCGACCAGAGGAGCATGTGATGACCTTGCACCGGGGTCATCATAACGATGCCTCCTGGTTGCTCTATCATCATCGCCAGGCCTCGCCCCAACATCCTATCGTCGTCGCCTCTCCCCTTCTCGGGGCTCTACCCGCGGTGGTCTCACAGGCCCCTGGCAGGCTAGCACTCTGATTAGCTTGACCTCTCACCACGCGGTCCCACATATACACAAACAAGCACATGATAGCATCAACATCAATAAAAATATCAACCATATGCTCTACTATATAAGAAAATAAAAAACCAACAACATAACATCATACCTTGGTGGTCGAATACCTCTCCCGGAGGTAATATCATCTTGGGGTCATCACAGAAATCTACCCCAATGTATGGAAACTACAATATGATCTGTGGCATCTAACGCCACACCTGTGCAGCCTCTGCCGTGAAGTGATGGCCACCCTCCCCACCCCCATGACGAACCAAAATCGTCGCCCACCGTCATAGTCGCGGCTCTCGTGCCCTTGGTGGGTCTAACAAAACTCTCGGGCGCAACATAGGCACCCTCTCTAGAAACCAAGCCACCGGGATCGATCCAAAATCAAAATACCCTAACTCCGCCGCTTGACACCTAGTGAGTTGTCCCACCATCTTGGCATGCAACATCAAGCCCCAAGCAAAATTCTCACCCCCTAGTGCCCGCTACATGATCCGCAGTTGACTGCCACTGATACGTTGAGTCGCAAGTGACCCATAAACTCTCACAATCATCATTGCGACACAACAATGTACCAGGGAATCCATCGCCCCAATCCTCACCACCGAACCGAACATGAAATCCTCTCCTGAACAATATGCCTGGGCAAGGGTCGCTAACTGCCCCTCTCCAACTGTTTGCACCCAATTCATCACTAGGTGAGAAAATAAAAGGTGCTTACATGCCCAGTTGGGCTCTGCTAGGCATGACAATTGTAAAAGGAAAGGTTAGAAAGAGAAACTACAAAGTTATAAACAAGAATTAAACTAAAACAAACTAAAACTATGAGCATATGAGAAAAATGAAAAATAAATACAAATGGACCAATATCACCAATGTATAAGTTGATCTATTGATGAAATCCAAAGGCACAATGAAGAAA
>SNQJ01S0064968.1:49543-64897 GCA_010110895.2 Picea sitchensis
TTACTTATCTACCTTGCAACTAGAAGCTAAACAACCTAGCAGAACTCCCAATGTTGTTGGAAGTCGTTGTTATTAACAAGGATTTAGTGTCAACTCTATTTCTAATGAGATAGTCTTTGGTTTGTCTCATCACAAGTCATTGGGACTTTGTATCTCCAAGTGATGCAAAACGAAGGAGACCCTACCATTGGACAATTGATGGAAGAGAGGAGGTAACATATTGATACAAAGAAAATCTTTTTGTTAAGATGATTAAGGTACAACACAAATTGTAATCATATTCCACATCCAATAGGTGATAAATTTCCTCTCAATAAACATTCATTTCCTAAATGCTATGAAAATTGTTGCAAACGTTCTAGTAATCTAGGAGTCAAACATAAAATGTTGCCTCATTTTGTGGTGCCCTTTGAGAGAATGAACTCTTCAAACAAAAGTGGCATCGATGTCTCATTGTATGCCAATAAGCAACCTGAAACTTTCACATGAGTAACTTATACACCAATGTTGACCAGATGTTGGTGCTAATAAGGTTGTAAGCTCAAATTCAAAAAATAGTTTAATTGCACATGTTAAAACAAAGGCTGCAACCCAATATATTGGAGTGACTCGGGTCCAGTAGAAACAAGGGGGAATAATAATCTAGAACTCACTCCACACTATTTTCTGTGGGGAAAACAAGGGGGAAAACTACCACCAGTTTCCTTGGATATTTGCAGCATTGCTAGTGAAAAGGAAGGCCTTGGGATGACTAGCATTCATGCAGAATGGATTGCATTGGCTTCCAAGTGGATTGTTATGGGAAATGAAGGGTGAGGCAACCCAAAAATTTAACATCACGCATAGGTTGTTGACTACCTCACAAGTTAATGGATTGAATGGGCTATTTTGTATCTGTGATGTTATTGTGGGGTAATTTCCTTCAAAGTTAATGGTTCAACATATCTAAAAGAATTGGGAAAGTTTGACAGGTGAAGAACTTAATTGGGAATTTCAGGGACTACAAAATGCATGGGATCTAGTAGCCAGATCCTTTTAGTCTTTTCAAACACCAAGAGGGCATATGGGAGACATTTCTTGTTGTGTAAGAAGATTGTGTAAGAAAGGATTTTATATGTGGGGAGACTTGTAGGAAAAAAACTTGTAGACTTGGAAAGATTGGAGGCCAGTTAATTGGTCCCATCTATTGGTAGCTACAAATGAGGTCACTTTCTTAGAGTTGTGCAAAATACTCATATATTTAGGGCTTAAAATGTAGATAGAGTCTCTGGGCCCCATTTGAAAATATTGGAGATAGAACTATGATAAATCTTCGTGAGATATAATGCAAGAAACTTTATACCACTATAAGAACATGTCCTAATGTTCTTGGTAGACTTAAAAGAAGATGAGAACTGTAGGATTCTGAGAAAAGGTGGCTCAAGCATTGTCAATCTGTTTCAAAATTCGAAATCTCTTTAGAATCATGAGTAATAGGGTGGATGCTAGTTCATTAGATTCTATCAATTAATTCTAGGCTCCATAGATTGAGACCAAAAAGAATCATGTGTAATTTGTCACAAAGAGGAGACTATAATTGAGGATGGATTGTGACATAGTTTTTAATCTTATTTTTTGGTCTTTTGAGGTTGAAGGATGCCATTCTTGGAGAGAGCTAGATGATCAAGAAGCAGGGTAGAGGTTTTTAGAGTGATATTCATTTTTCGGGGATTTTGTTTCTATGGAGAAGGAGATGCAAAGGTACCTTTAGCGGTGACTTGTCCAAGTTCAATTTGGGAAAAATTTAAGTGTTCAAATCTTGGCTTAGTTGACTAGGTGTCATCTAGAATACGTATTTTTCAGATAATGATACATTAGAGTTTGTGTTAAGGAAGATATGCTAGCCGTATGTGCATATGTTGGGCCAGAGGGATGGGGTGGGGGGTGCGATGTGAATTTTTAGCCTTATGTTGTTCATACAGTTGTATTTTTATTGCAATATAATGTGTATTTTTTCAAAAAGAAAAGAAAATAAAACTCTCAGTACTTATGCATGGTGACTAAGGTATTTGCTAGTTTAAGTTTAACGAAATTATAGAGAACTTGTTCACATAAAAAACCACCAATTTCCCATTAAACTACCAATCATGGCATATTTGTTGCAAATATATCTGGAAAAACAGAATGACTAAAGAATAGGAAGGGAGAAATAGTTGTAGGACTGTAAAGCTAGTACTACTTTTTGTATTGGCAGTGCATGGTTTCTGTTTAAAATGGTTCCAAGGAAAGAAAAAATGGATCATCCCCTTTCTGCACAAACATAGCTTTCCAATGCCCACAACACAGTAGTAAGAAAACAACAAAATGATCGTTGAAAGTGGAATGTGAAGGAGAAGGACATCACTTTCATTATTGGGGAAACCTAAGCATGTAGCATTTTACAAAAACTGGATAGTGACAAAGTAAGTTTAGGGATTTGACTACTAAAGTCTATGAAAGTATACATTCCCTACCCCTCTGAATTTGAACTTGTGAGGTCTTAGGAGTAAACACATGTTCTTAACCTTTAGACCCACTCAAGCTGTATGAAACTAGCTAAGTATGAAGCTAACCACAAGATGACTGAATATTTTACATAATAGCTTACTTTCAAACAATAATATAAATCAGGCGCTTAAGGGTGAGTATGCATCATCAAACTTGAATTAAATCAAATCGAAGGATGTATACCCACTCTCAAGCAATATGGAATGCTATTTAGTATGGTGGATATTAATCGCCATAGATCACTGATATGAAGAATCCAATTAAGAAGGTTAAGGATTAGATTGCAACATTGAAACGAGCCAAGCATTTATGTAGATATCAAACCTACAACTACACGTTTATCATAATTCAGAAGTTTATTATGTGAACAACAAAGGTATGGTCTTGAGGGAAAGGTTGCAGTGCCAATTATAACTATTTATCATAATTCAGAAGTTTATTGTGTGAACAACAAAGGTATGGCCTTGAGGGAAAGGTTGCAGGGTCAATTATAACTATTGCATCCAATAAGAAAGAGGGTTGAGAAGAAATGGAGAGGATATTATTACCCATCCAAGATATCAATATCTTCAAAAGACTGTAAATTAACAAATTATTACTTCACTGCTTAGTAAGTGTATTATTCAATCTTGAAACTACTAGCTTTCCCAGTGAGTAAAGGATTTTGGGACAAGTTTGAGGATGGTACAAGAAATAAAGGTGGAATGTGGAGGTGATACTCAATCTGTCGGTCCAAATTTGTACATAGGCGCACAGTATAGATATGTAAACATTGATGTTCATAATTTTTCAATAACAATTATGGAGTTGGGATACAAATGTTTTTACCCTACATAAAATACATAGTATAGAGCACTCCAAGCCAAAATAATGTTCTATCTCAACCACTAGACTACAACCCAACATATTGTGAATGCATTTATTAGAAGGCCAACCTACATTTATGATAACAATGGCCTTTCACTTATGACAAGGCCATCCTTGGATCAAGGCATATAGACTTGTATAAATAAAGCGTAGTCTAAACGTTCTACCTTTTGTCTCTTTTTTGGCTATTTTTTCCATTTGATTTTTCCCGAAATATGGTGAGGAATGGTTGGATCTGCAGATTTGAGTGGCTAAGTTTGTATAATTGGAGCACCCAGGGGATTTTCAACATGATGAATCCATTTATGCATTCATAAATGCAATTTAAACAACAAAAAATAACGATTTTGTCCAGATTTACATCACCAAATGTCGACCAAAAAAAACAAAAGGTAGAACTTTTAGCCAAGCCTATAAATTAGGTCAACAAAAACCATTTTCCATTAAAAATGAATCATCTCTCACAATAAACATGTATTATTTCTCCTAATTGTACCAATTTTAACCTCTAATAATTCTGACCACTCAATATGCAATAGTCTAAATGTGTGAAAATGGCTCTTTTGTGGTTTCTCAAAACAACAACCTCATCAATCCAAAATTGCAATTTCACCAAAAATTCCTTGACCAGATTAAGCTTATCGCAAATTAGAGAAAGTAAAATTTGTAGAATTGTTAGCCTTCTTCCTTTAATATTAATATAACACATTATCATTTAAAACCCCTTTCAAAACTTTGGAAACATCCTCATTGTAATACAACTTGGTTTTGGAGATTACTCACTACACGTTTCTTCCAAAAGGGATATCATTTGAGAGAATCACAAGGAGTCAACTTCATCATAGAGACTACATATTTATGTATGACTATAGAAAATATTCTCATATTCTCACTTGTAGTTTCTTATAGATTAATGATGGTAGCAAATTACATCATCACAAGTTTTAATTTTACCTATGCTCATAATGTCACTTGCACTTTCTTATAGATTAATGATTGTAGCAAATCACACCATCATGAACTCTAATTTAAAACTTTGGAAACATCCTCATTGTAATACAACTTGGTTTTGAAGATTACTCACTACACGTTTCTTCCAAAAGGGATATCATTTGAGAGAATCACAAGGAGTCAACTTCATCATAGAGACTACATATTTATGTATGACTATAGAAAATATTCTCATATTCTCACTTGTAGTTTCTTATAGATTAATGATGATATAAAATTACATCATCACAAGTTTTAATTTTACCTATGCTCATAATGTCACTTGCACTTTCTTATAGATTAATGATTGTAGCAAATCACACCATCATGAACTCTAATTTAAGCCCCATTAGCGATGATTGTAAACTAATATGTTAGTACTCCTTGCATCATAAAAGTGTTATCGAGGAAGACGCTTCTTATGGAATTGAAACTTGGAATGTGTTTATTGAAAAGTCATTTCCATGAAAAATCGTACCATGGATTGATGCTTGGAATGTATATGTGAGAACTAATTCCCTATGGTATTTTTGCTCAAATTACATTTAACCAAATGCATCATATTAGATGCAATGTATCACAATAGAATTAATGTATATTTAAGACACACTTTGAGTGCCTTAAGGAGGAAATAGACACACTCAACCTAGGAGGAAGGAAGAGGATTACCCTTGCCAACTAGGAGGCTAGATAAACCTAGGAGAGGAGGATGAGATCCTAGAGATAAATCATATGTAAACAAACCAAATCATTGTTAAAATAATGCCAACTGAGATAAGAAGACTAGACTACGGGTGTGGAGATGCCAATTGGTTTTAAGGACAAAACCGAGAAAATAGAAGGGAAGAAAGAGGAAAACCTAATTTAATTATGATTGGTTACTTCTTAACTTAATGCACTCATGGTGGTGTTTTATCTTGCATTTAATATACTTCATGCACTATGGTTGTGTTTTATCTTGTTTTTGATATACTTCATGTCTAAATACACTAAGAAAGAACAAGCACAACAATTAAATGAAAGTAACTACAGATATTTTTATTTCTCTTTTACTTATTGTTCCTATTTGGCATACTTAGACTACAAAATTGGAAAATGCAAGAAAGTGAAGTACATAAATCAAATTTTCCTCCCAAGAACACAAAGACAAATTAGTAAACAATTATGGTTCATTCATCTTTCCCTTTGTGAGCATGGGAAGAGAGAGAAGGAGAAGAGTTGTAGTTCAACATCCTAGTTGGGTGAAAAATCTTTACTACATTCAATCTAATCTAACAATGCTACTTGGACATGAAACAAGAAAGTAAACATGTATCTTCAAATTAATGGAGTTAGGTCTCCTTTTGTACCTAATGTTTCTATTTTCTCAGTCACAATAAAGGTTTTCCTAGTCTCCATACACACACACACAAATGAAACAAACAAATCAAAAAAATAATATATAACCAAGAGAGTGAGATATCCCATGCCATTAGAAAAAGGATGTACCTCCTACCCTATAAGTTGTAGTTGAATTATTCCTTTTAGGTGGAAATTTGGAAGGGAGGATTGATAGAAACAAGAAGGAAGATATTCACAACCACCATGAGAGGCACTCACTCCAGCTAAAGATGAAGAGACTATGCCCAAATCATAACCAAAGATGCTAGGATACATTTGTGGCAACACCTCCTTGAGAGAGGAGGATGATGGAGATGGACACCCAACATTAATCCAAGAGCACATGCAAAGAAAATAAGAAACCTAGTAATCTAGAGAGCATACACAAGAGCTAGATCACATAGAAATTAGTCATCTAAAAAAGGAAGAGGAGCAAACCATACTTAATTATCCATTAAGAGTTGTAAATTGTTGAGTCATTAATCAAGGGAAATTGGTAACCTCCTTTTTGTAAATATGTGTGTGGACACCAAAAATTGTAGGTGTTGGAGAGAAAATTGCTAGGAGGTCAAGAATAAATGCCATTTTAATTTGTAGGTTTGTGAGGGGATAGAAAAAATATTATAAACATGTCACATAATAACATGTCAAAATCAACATGCAACATGATAGCTGGGTACTAAATAGGGGAAAAAGGTTGACCTATTTCATTGATTAAAGATTGTACTTGCCAAAGATGGGGGGCACTTGTGGTCCCAAGAGGGAATATTTAACTCCCTCAAGCACCATTTGGGAGACTAGAAGTCTCATGAAGTGGTTATAGGTTTTGGTCACATGGATACCTCAATTTTGTAAACATAGTAAGTCATGACCTTCTTAAGATTATTATATATATTGATGGGACATTGAAACCGTTCAAACTTTTCACATATCAAATAGCTAAAAGTATCTATGTACTACATACTCTCCTCTTGGATTTTTGCAAGTTTTTGTTTTGACTGATTTAATTTGTTTCTTTGTATGGATTTTCACCTCCTTTCATTATATCCATTAATCTTTGCAGTATGTCTAGGTCATGAAGCATATCACAAATGTGAGGAGAAATTTGGGGAGAAAGTAATAGAGTAGCTTTGTTCAAATTGAATATTCTATACTTGGTAGAATTTTACTTCAATTTTATATTATTTCTTTGCGTGTTTCACTTTGGCTTCTAGATCAATTTGAAATTTCAATTAGAATATTTATTGAGATGTCAAACAATGATTGTGGGAAGAAAAGATCAAGACAAAAATGATCTATCATCATACTTTCAAAGACCCAATCCAAGGATCCACATTCTCATCATGCTTCAAGCTCCTTTGAGCAACCTATCACCGTGAAAGAGATGTCAACTCTGGGAGAATGCATCTGTCTAATATCCAAATAATAGATAAGGAAATATGTTCATCCGGTGATCGTAAAGTAAGATAAATGCACTTTCACCAGAAATTGGCAGTACAAAAGTCGAAAATATTTCATTGGAAAAAAAACAACAATACCCAATGGAAAAAAAAGGCCACTGGGACATAGGAGAGGCTTCCAACCGGGGATTGGTCTCCAAAATTTCCATTTATTGATCCATTACCTCCAAAAATGAGAAAGAGAAACCAAAAAGTTATATGTAATATATGTAGTTGGAAACTTAAGGTACACCAATGACATTTCTGATGAAGTTAGATACAATTGAGAAGCATGTATGAAAATAAAATTGTAGATGATGAGGATAAATCTATTGTCGGATGGAAGTATTTTGAGGAAATTGCCTTCCATTACGTCAAACATGTTGATGAATATAATGAATATTTAATAAGTAGGCAAAAAATCAAGGCAGGTGGAGGAACCATCATTAATCTCTATTCTAAAAGATGATGGAAAGAAATTTGTTATCCAAGACAATTCCATTAAGCACTGTATTTCACATCTTATCTAAAGAGAATCCTATGACAGATTATCCAGACTACATGAAATATCTATATTTTCTTCAAATACCAAACTTTCCATCTTCGCATTGGTCTTTTAATGAATGGTTGGAATGGGCAAAATATCTAGCTCAAGCAGAAAAGGATGACATGAAAGAGAAGATTGCAAAGTGCTAGGTTTGTGTCATTGTCTTTGGATGAGGTTGCAACTATTGATAACACTTCATGGATTTTGTATGAGTATTTATATGGTTAATGACCATATTAGGCATTCCTATTTACTTAGTCTAAAAATGATGGAGAATTCTACATCTAAAACATTTAGGAACTTGTTATTAATAGTTTGAAGGAAAGTGGTATGGATCCTTTAATGATCACAAAAGTTGGTCTGTGTTGGAGCAGATGGAGCATCGGTAATGCAAGGACAAAGGAATGGCCTTTGTGTTAGACTCACAACTATCAACTTCATAGTATATGTGGAGTATTCATTGTATGGATCATAGGATGAATCTTTTGCATTTAAAATAGTTAGCAAGTTTCCACTGTTCAAAAGTTGAAGATCTTGTAACGAGAGGCCTATGCATATTTTTCTCATAGTCCCAAACGATTTTCGAAGTTTAAAAAATTTGTCAACGGTGTTACAAAATGGAAACAAGATATTAGAGGATGTTGATAGCCAAGATGGATCTCATTGAATGGACCACCTCAAAGATTATTTAGTGAGTACCCATCCTTAGTAGGGGTGATGTATGAACATCGCTTCACTGTAGATAAAGCTCAAGATCTTATCTTTCAACTAACTAACATAGAGACATTATTAACATTATTGGAATTCCTTCCCAATGTTAGATGAAATGAATGTCCCTGTGAAAATGTCTCAAAGTCGCACAATGTATATTGAAGAATACACAAATGTAAGAAAAATTGTATGCCTCTCTCACATTTGATAATTTGTATACGATGCCAGAGTCTTTAGTAGGTCCACGGTTTACAAATTGGACTACTATCATTGATATAGAAAAAATAATCGAAAATTATTTGAAGTTTGATGAAAAAGTGATACGAAAGCGCATGGAAGTGTGTGGGTATATGGTTCCTTTCATTATATTGATAAGACAAGATGAACCACCAAATATCGCCATGTGTCAAGATACCTATTATACAATGTTGTCATTTCAGTGAGACACAGCTTGATAGAAATTGCAAAGTCAATGTCATCGAAGATAAGAGAACGATTCCTCGAGATGAATTGTTGGAGACCATGTTTGTGGTGTGGCACCCTAATATTGGAACAATTTAAAATGTCAACCTACTTTTAAACATGACTTTGTGGAAAAGGCCACAAAAATAAATACTTTGGTAACCACTTTTGCAAGAAGGTCGATATACATGAAGAACGTTGAAGGTATTTTTTGATCAATCAAAATTGTTTCATCAAGCTGCCAAAATGCTTTGTCAAACAATGGAATCATCTCCCCGTACTTTGGAGAATCCTCTAGAATATGTTGCAATAACAAGATTATGGAATATTTTAGGTTCTAGCCAATACTTATAGGAAAACATATCCTAATATTTCAAATTAGCGGATTTTTTGTCAAACCATGATTTTGGGATCAATGGAGGATGAGAGAATGTTTAGTGCACTACTATTTTTGAAGTCAAAGATGAGGAATAAGCTTGATGTGTAAACATATGGATATATGTTTAAGATTATATGTAACAAAGTACGACATTTCCACTTTTCCATATGAAAGAGCACTAGCTCTTTAGCGATCAGATTGTAGGGTAGAAGGGGAGAAAACAATATATAACAAGTTTCCAATGAACTTGATATAGAACATAATTTTGAAGCTCATAATGATAGTCCATATGGAGAGGGTCTTGTTCATAATGAAGAAAATGAGCACCAAGGTGAGAACTAGGAAATTGATATACCGCAACATTTGATCTAATCCAATATATATGAGGGCCTAGGGAACACTTATTTCGGTATATGTGTTCCATTGGTGGTGAAAGAAATAGTGAATGGAATAAAACAGATGATGTGATTCTTGTGATACGTTTTCCCTCTATTTTTGGAGTAGGTCGAAAATTCATTATCATAGAAATATTACTATATGCCAATTTGAGGATGCATTTCAGGTAAAAATAGGTTCGATAATCTATATTTTGTGGTTTTCATTGTAAAACTGAAGCCACCTTTTCTTGATGCAAGTTATTTTAAGATTGATGATTTGATATTTAACTATTACATTGTCTCTTTCTTGTATGTGACAGGAAATGAAGTTGGGATTTGATGAAGATGGGACCTATCTCTTCACATAGATAGTTTCCTAGTATTAAAGGGTAGATACTTGATTTAACAAGAATTCCGCTAAGCAACAATGGGCTCATTCAAGTAGATGAAATTGCATTCTTATGTTGCTAGTAATTGCCAAGCTTCCATGAGATATATGAGTGAACTCCATGTTGTTGGAATGCAAATATTAGTTCTTCTTTTCTCTTATGCATATTTAGGGGTATTTGAGCTTGGATAGTAGGATTTATTCTCAATCATTATTTCATTTACATTGTTTGGAGAAACTGGTCCAATACTTTTGTTGATAAATCTTCATTTCCATTTCTCAGCAAGATTACAATATCCCAATTCTAATTATAACCTAAATACTAGAAGTAAATATAATAATGGAATTAGAGGCTTCTCTTTGAGCAATATGAGCTTCTCTACTATTTTTTTCTTGATTAGTTACATGCTATGGCTTCTGCCTCGGCAATCCACCAAAAATTTGATTGAAACTCACTTCATTGTGATGAATAATGAAACCATGTACCAACTACCATTTACTGTAGACAGTTTCCTTATATATCTTGTTGCAGTCGATGGTGTTATTTTGGTCCTTATTGGATTTATCCAAATTAGGTTTGCATGCACCCACATCAAATTAGGATTGATGATTCCTGAGGATAAGTTCTATTGTTTCTTGATTAGGTTGTGTTTATAGGCTATGATTTCAACCACAACAATCCACAACAGTGTATGATGGCACAGACGAAGAATCCTCTTGGAAGCATACAACAGTTATGCGACAATGGTAGAGTGCATTGGGCAGTCAAGTGATAGTCATAGAGGGTGCATGGCAGTTATGTGACAGTGGCAGAGGGTGCTAGGCTATTTATTGTTCTTTCTATTTGCTTTAATGAACATTTTTTTTGTTTAGAAAGTGTTCATAGTTCAATTTAGAACAGTTAAGAATTAGAGTTGTTTTATTTTTAGCATAATTTTCTGAATTTGGAAAATCACTTGAGAGAGTTCTTCCAAGATTAGATGGGGCGTTTTTTCTAGGCTAGAGAACACATACATTTATGTAATCTATTTTCTCCCTGTTGGGCACTCCATTTAAGGGTTCCTCTCATGCAATTTTGGTGTGCTCCTCTAGAGAGATTTAGGATTTTCTATTTTAGGAAGCCCTTCATGTTGGCTGGGAACTTTGTTTTAAGAAGCTAGGGTTAGAAGGTGGTCCACAGAGATGGTTCTATTGTTGTAAAAAAACTAGACATCTTGTCCTATAAAAGAAAGGTAGAGTGTGTGGTGGATTGATTCCATTTTTGAGTCATTGCATGTATTTCTTACAGTTAATAGAAGCAGATGTGATTGAGAGTTCATATTTTATCATAGTGATGTGTTTGCGGATGTGAATTAGGATAACAACCTCCTAGGTAAGTGTTTCATGCTAGCACTCTGTCCATGGTCAAGCATCCCATGGAGATAGTAACAATGTAATTTCAATCAATTATGCATATATTATATGCATAATTGATTGAAATTACATTGTTGCTATCAAACTACATTGTAGAATGCAGATCACTAGTAGCATGTCTTATTAATTGCCATTATGGAATAATAATAGACCACCCATATTCAGGTTGCTGGAATAACATTCACGAATGCAATGTTGAAGAAAAATGTTATAGTTGGGAGGCTAAACATGTTGTTGTTAATGAACAGTTTTTGATGAATTCAGCTCTTTATAACAATAGGCCTTTTGTAATCCTTGAAATCATCACTTTGCAGCCTATAGACATTTATATACTGATGTTAGAAACTGAGTACTCTAATTAACCAACTGGTTAACTATTGAGTGAGCTGGTGACTCTTCTTGGTTTTAACCATTGACTATCGAAGAATGTATGTACTATCTACAACTATATCATAAACAAAGCTATCAAGGATATTTACTAACTTTTGGAAGTTTAAATGTTTCTAGTTGTATTTGAAAAGCTGGTGTCCACTTTTGTGTTAGGGTTTATCTCCCCCCCCCCTCTTTTTTTGGAATTTCTTAGTGGACATGTATCTGAGTTGTATCTATAGCAGATGGGGATCTATATGGAATCCAAATCAGTGGGAAGACGGATACTCTAACATAGGTGACCAATTTGTTCTAGTAATACCCAGGGCTCCTATATCCTTTAGGGGAACCATTAATGGCTTGGACCATTTCATAAAGTCTAGAAAAATCAAACAACATACGAAAGGAAGCACAATTTTTTTCTGTCTATATAGCACTCAGAAACATGACATCTACTATCAATCATAAAAGCAGAAAAACATTAGAAAATTTGTTTCTGTATGCATTAAATGCTCTGCCTACTCTGTGCCCCTGAGTATATAGAATTCCTAGTTGAAGAGACAAAGCTAGTTTTGACAATCCATCTGCAGAAGAGTTGTTTTCCCTCATGGCCTGAATGAAACCAATGTTTTCAAAAGAACCTGCAATCTCCTTTGTGGTATTGATCATCCCCTCTAGCTTTAATGACTATTGCTGATATTAGATGACAACCAACCAATATCCAACTTGGAGTCACCAATCACCTAGAATTTGTCACATAGCTAGTTTCAATAATAGATTTGATGCCATGATGTTTTCCTTGTTTTTTGTGCCAACTCCTAAGTTTCATGTGAACTGCCACCAATGATCCTCTGATATAAAAATACTACCCCGAATCCACTCTTTCCAGTATTCTCTTTTGCTGCACCATAAAAAATAAAAACAAGGACGAGAATGCCCCTTGCTCCACTATTTCCAAGATTCCCTTGAGTTGCACCATCAAAAACTAAAAAAAGAAAAGAATACCCCCTGCTCCACTATCTTCTTAAAAAGGACAAGAATACCCCCTAATCCACTGTCTTCGGGATTCCCTTGTGCTGCACCATAACAAAAACTCCATGTTTTACTCCTTTTCTATCTACTTGGCTGCTCATATGCATTGAAGGCATTTTGAACTTTTTAAAAGACTCGAGAGGGAATCCTTAGATTTTCTTTGAATATGGATTCATTTCTTACTAGACACAGTGCCCAAATTAAAAAGAAGGAAGATATTTATGTTTATAGCTTGTATCTTGATCTTCTAGCCAATGGTCGAGGACTATTTCCATTGATTCTCCCATCCATCAGTGGTTTTGAATAGACAATCTAGGTTTGTTGTCCCTCACCAACAATGAACCTCTAACTTCTGGATTAGTACTTGCTAATTTGAGGGGGGTGCTCCTAATATAACATTGTTGAACAAAAGCTTGGAATTTGCCAATTATGGCTTCAAATAAGCGAGAACAACAGACAGATCTACAATCAAAAGATTGCATATCAGTAAGCAAATTCTCAAAATGTGTGAACTATTATACAAAATCAGTTAGAATTCGCTTAAAGTTGATCTTGATATACATGAATGATTGGTCTCAGGGCTAAGTGGGTGATGGAATAGAGTCATGGACAAAAACTAGCAAGACAATTATAAAAATGATCCTATTGATTAAAAAGATCCTAAAATTCAATCATTAAAGAGAAGACAACAATCACCATGTAAATGAATTCCCAACAATTAATAATCTTCTCAAACCATACAATTAGACATCGATTATTTAGAGATGACTTGAGTACATAATTTTGATAAATTTTATATACAAACTTGTCCCAAGGAACTAAAGGGGACTTACAATAATTGTACCAGTGTTTCAAACCTTGTTGACCTACAAATATGCTTAACAATAGCCTTTTGACTCAGAGATTAGATGAAGAAAGGATGATACAAGAGTACTTGTTGAATGTGAAGAACATTGGATATTGATGTGTCCACTGAATGTACTAGTGACAAAAGGTCATAATCCTTGTAGGTAGTATCCATTTTATCCTTCATCCCAACACCATTAGGATTCCAATTATAGTAGTTTTTGTAAAGAGAAAAGGCACCCCTTCTCCAATCATGTCTAACTGCTAAATCAGTGCTAATGTGAGCACCCTCCTTTCCTTATCTTCATGTAAAGTTAGAAAAAAAAGATGGCATTATTTTGGGCTCAAAGGGAAGTGCACTTCTCCATTTATTTGCATTCTAAAGTTAGCACAAAAAGTTATGCCTCTCTTCACTTGCCTGGAAGCGATGATTGGTCACAAAACAATGCCAAATTTGGGCTTAAGGAAGCACTCCTTTATTCATGCTAAAATACCAAAGTTAACACACAAAATCATCCTTATATTTCATGTTGAGTAGGACACGAAAGGGAGTGATTTATTTGTTTTATTTTCATGCTTTTGCTTCAGCTTCTTTATCTTAAGACTTAGCAGTTGAATCTGGTGGATGTAAGTCTATAGAATTCTCTTCTGTGTCAGAATCTCGTCAGCAACCTTCTAGTGTTGAAAATTTAGGAACAGATGCACAATGTTCCACCTCAAGAAGAAAAGTGGGCTTTTGTTTTTGCAAGGTTTCAATAGTCCACTGGTTTAAATCTGAATCAGATGTTTGTTCAAGTTATCAACCAACTAAGAAACAAATAATGTCTTCTTGATCAGTGAAAATTTTGAGGGAAAAATTTCGCCATTGGGTGAAATATGAGGTGTTAGAATATTCAGTTGGTAAATTTTTCATATTCTAATACTCTCTTCCAAAGTTTAGACAATAAAATATACTTCAGCTATAAATATTTCATATATTAGCCAAATACTTTGTTAACCCTAATCTATGACATATTGAACTCCATCACCTACAGTTCAGATTGAGATTCATGCTAAAATTGTTGCGAAGTGTAGTGCACACTGTAATTCACCCTAGGATTGACGAGTCTTTCATTATTGAGATTCATGCTAAAGTTGTTGAGAAGTGTAGTGCGCACTATAATTCACCCTAGTATTGACAAGTCTTCCATTTCTATTTTTTTCTACACTGCAGTTCACCCTTGGATTAATGAGTCTTCTATGTGGATATATTTTACAAACTTGTCTTGTAAAACCTCCTCAACTTCAACAAGTAATGTGGGGGTGGGGGCTCTTGTTGCTCCCTTTTCTAGACCACCTGTACCCAAGAGTTAAGGGTTTGTTGTTGTGTCTTGTTTTTCTGTTTAAACAAGGCACATTGTTCTTTCATTTCCTCTTGCATTTGTTTGATGTCCAAGATATGGAGAGCAAGAGGGTCACGTCGTGGGTTTTGAAGGTGGACGTTTTCTTGGTTTTTCAGTTCAAAAACCAGCTACTTGAGGTCTGTAACTTATGCATGACGCTCATTGTTTTCCATTTCTAAAGCCTTATAGGTGGGAATGTAAATTTCCTCTTTGTTTTTGGGTTATAGGGGAGTGGGATTGGAAAGA
>SNQJ01S0064968.1:75838-86220 GCA_010110895.2 Picea sitchensis
TGCAGTTGTATCTGGTGTACGATTCATTGCATGTGACATGGAATTCATGAACAATGCAGGACATCAAGTCATGGATCTACATATGGGGGCCAATTTTGTTGTGATTAATCGATGCAGAATCACTAGTTACCAAGACACTCTTTATGTTCATTCTATTAGGAAGTTTTACAAAGAATGTGAAATATTTGGAACTGCAAATTTCATCTTTGGCAATGCAACAATGGTTTCACAGGAGTGTAATATTTACACTCTAAAATCCATAGTGAATCAAAAGAACACCATTAATACTCAATTTAGTAGATATCACAACCAAAACACAAGCATCTCATTACATAATTGCAAAGTTACAACAATGGATGATCTCAGACCCTTCAAGGAAACCTATCAAACATACCTAGGAAGGCCTTGGAAAATGTACTCCAAAACAATTTTCATGTAGTCATTTTTAGATGACCTCATTCATCCTACTGGTTGTTTGGAATGGTTAGAGGAATTCACACTGAGAACCTTATACTTTGCAGAATACATGATTGTTGGTCCTAGTCCAAGTTTGGATGTGCGTGCAACTTGGCCTAGTTATAGGGTGATTAAAACCACATAAGAAGCAAGATAATTTAGTGTGGTTATCTTCATCTCTAATTCTATAGTGGGATCCCTTATATAGGAGACCTACTAGTTTATTTTTTTATTCATTCATTGCAATAAGGATACCATATCTTAAATCCTTACGAGAGTCTGAAATGTTGAAATGCAATATTGCTAGGAGAGGAGGCTAAGAATTTATGAAGTTCCTCTTGTCTCAAGGGAAAACATAATATATATTGTTATATTTATAATTTTTCACTTGTTATACTTATGATATTTCATTTCTATAATGTTATATTTATCCTCGATTTCAAAAATTCAAAGTTTTGATTTACCAAAGAGTAATTATAGCAATTGTCCATGGTACAATTATGATACTCAAATGTAAAATCATGAATATATACAAAAGTCATTTGTTGGGGAGAAAGTTGAAGCACTTTAATCTTCTAAAAAGTTGAAAACCTATAGTCTCTCAAAATCAGTATCATTGAAGAACTTGAAGCTTCTAAAAAATTGAAAACCTATAATCTCAAAAAACAATATCCCATCAAATTTAACTATAATCAATCTTTTGAATTTCACCATTGATTCCTTGATTTTAGGCATTGGAGGTCATTCTTTGCCATGGCTCCATGGATGATTTTAGGGGATAAATTTCGCTCATGGGCTAATTTTCCATGGTTTTTCCAAAAACGAGATTTGCTATTTTAAAAATAATTCGCCCAAATTCTATAGGATAAAATTATTTTACCTTAAAAATCGCCAAAATTTAATAAAAACTATATAAAATCCTTAGAAATTTGAATATTTTTACAAAAATATCACCAAACAGTTATAGTTGGCATATGAAGGATAAGTAATATTTGCCAAGGTTTCTACATTTTAAAATAAATTTTCATCCTTAAAATCATCCCTACATGGCTCACTTGATTCATGGGCATTGGAGGTTGAATTCACCCTATTTTCTAAGATTCATGGAAATTTAGTTGCTTATGCTTCCTCGAGTTTGGGTACAGGAGAATCTTTCTTGAATTTGAGCAGAGTAGTTTGGGTATGTGGATGATATTCAACCCTAGTGTTGAATCAATTATTCATAGTGGGAAATGTGAGTTGTAATGGAGTTCTTGGGATACCAGTAAAAGGATAATTTCACAATATAATGAAATTTAGAGCATGGAATGAATAGAGGATGAATACCACAATTATATTAGGTACCTAATCTTTCCATAGTAGGCCATGAAACCAGGTGGATATACATAAGATAAATGCATATTTATTTTGTAATTATAGGAATTATATATTGTATTAGTAGGCCTTAAAATCACATAGGAACATGAAAGAAGTATGAGTATTTTTGTTGTCCCTTTTGTTACAATGACCTTTGGGTTCATGGTTGCCTTAGTTTTTCTCATTAGAGTTGTTTCTAATATAGCCCATAGCAGAAGGAAATGCAATGAACGTTGTAGGAAAATCTATTCCATTATGAAATATAAAGTAGAAATTCCCAATGGAATACTTTGATTCTAGTTTGTATAATGCAATGAAATATTAAGTGGGAAATCCAGCTAATATGTTATTTGGTCCCTGTACACCTTGATATATTTTTCATCCCTCCCAAAAAACAATTTCTGATTTTGGGCACTCTTTTCCTTGGGAGCTTCTAACTACTTCTTCTTATTTTTATCCCATTCCTCATTCAATTTCCTCTTCTTTAGCACATATTCCATCACTACAATGACCATATTTTCCTCTTCTTCACCCATATATAACATGTCAAACTAGTTTTATTTATTTGAGCAGAAGTGACATAAAAGGCCAAATTATAGCTTAATCAGTCATGGTTTTTCTAAAAAGAAAATGAAAATCAAATTAAGACAAAAATATAACATCCAAAAAAACTATTCAGAGGATAAATTCGAACAAATGAGTCTACCTATTTAATAATGCTATCTTTTTGTAGTAACTAAAACATGTAAATATGTTAAGTTCTGTTTTTTTCATCCCTCTCTTCGTGGGATAAACTTCCCCTCACATAGCCAAGGAAAGGTATCACCTTAATTAAATGGCATATTAACTAAGGGGAAGGATGAACTACATGAAACACACTACCACTAAGTAAGGGATCTTCCCTACCTAAGTTTTGATTTGTTTAATATTATGATGACCGTAATTCATATATTCTTCATCCAATTTTAGTGTGAAAAAAGTAGGGCCTAATTGTGTTCACAAGTTCAAATAGTACTAAAATTGAAATAATTTTTCGAGTCCATTTTTGAACTTTGTTCCCCTTTGTACTTTTAATGGATAAACGTTCATTTTTTTTCCAACATTGGATTTGAAAGTCACTTCCTCAGAACAACAAAATTTTGGAACATTTGCTAGGTTTCAACCAAAATAAAGATTCTTTTGGCAAAGAATACCAAAAATTTTGGACTTTTTCTTACAGATTGTATGGCTAATATTGAGCACCCATTTTCATATAATATTTGTAAAAAATATTGAAACTCAAGGAAATTATAACACAATTAATTTGTGGCCATTTTTAGACATGATTAAGAGGAAAAATTAGAGTTTAACCAAACCAACGCCCCACTTAACATGGAATGGAAGAAAAACATAATGAATAATTTATTTCAAGGATTTAAATAATCCTTCTAAAACATTTGATATCCGTGCAATAGTGGATGTTGCTAACAAAATTATGAAAATAAATTTCACACATAAAAATAGAGTCTCCAAATTGTTCATAGCAACATCATCAGGATGTTAAACTAAAAGTCATCACCACTTGCTTTCTTAAACCAACATTCTATCCAAATAATAGAACACTTGAAAAATGATCATGATGCCATACCAACTAATCTCTAGAAGTATAAGACTCTAGAAGCTTGTATTCATTGCAAGTTTTGGGAAACTAAGTAATAAGGATCGCCATGAAAGATGTTTGATATACCTAAATTTAAAATATTGGAGTGAATCCATCAAGCCAAAGAAATAGATTTAAAAAATTAGAAAGTGGATTATTATAATTGATGACATAGTAAGAATATAATAAATTGGTATAGGCCAAAGATGGATTACAATGAGGCTATCTTAAAATAAATCAGTACAAGGAGAACACCTTCTAGCGAAGGATTTTAGTGTTACAAAATTTGGAAAATATTTCCAAAAACCCTCTGTTGCAACCTCCTCTATTGGTTGTGAAGGTTTTAGAGGAGATTTTAGCAGATGTTCCATATAACTAAAAAACTTTGGGAGGGTGGAGGTTGTAGACGAGGTTTTTTTTCCAGTGTTTTTCTCATCAAAACACACCGGTGCGGTATTGAAAAACATGCACTAGATGTTACTATAATAAAACACACCAGTACATTAATATAATAAAAATTCCTTGGATATTAATATAACAAAAAAATGCCCCAGTGCATTTATAACTATTGTGCACCAGTTCCTCCTTTTTCATTGTATGTAGAGCACTGATTATCTTATAATTTCTATGCACCGATGCACTTTAAGATTTGTCCGCCCCAGTGCGATTAAGTTATAGTTAGACTAGGTGCGATTACGTTATAATTATCCCCGGTGCGATTAATTTATAGTTGGCCCCGATACCTTCACTACTATAGTAAAGGAACCAATGAGTAAATAATATTTTGAATATTGGTGTGTATAATAAATGTAACACCAACATGAAAAAAAAATTTAGTGCCCTAGTTTATAATTCAAACATGAGCATTGTACAATTTTGAAATGATAAATATTATTGTACATTATAGTGTTTATAGAATTATGTGTTTTCTCAATAGTATGTACTGATGTATTATGATAATTAATATGTATCGGTGCGTATGATTCCTCAAAATGCACTGATGTCTATATTATGGCACACAATATCTAGTGAGTTAAGAAGAATATAGTGCACTGATATGTATATATTTTAATTCATTGTTTTTTATAAATTTTCAATTAATTATTTCAAAATCATTTTTTTTATAATAATATTGTTTTATATTTATGTTATTGCATTTGATATAATGATTGCATTAATGCATTATACTACCAATTAAACCTCTGCTATTTGTAACAATGTAAATCATACACATATTAATTATTCAAGAACGCAACATTGTACGACATTCAACAATGTAATGAAATAAGCATGTCATTTTATTATATATGAATAAGAGACCCGTTGTCATACAAAACAGGACAATGAAAAGGTCCAGTGCAATAATCAAATTGCAACCAATTTGTAATTGTTACACTTCTTGGTAACATGTCCTCATGCAATTGGGACAATATGTCAAGTACATTAAACAGAATCCCTAATTTTCAGAGACAAATTTTCCAAAACACACAACTTGCAGTAAAATTCAATTATATTGATTGTCATCCATCAATTGAACTGTTGACATTTCTTGGGCTTCATGCATGCCTCATTTCTTCATTATTTGTAGGTGATATTGTACTTTGTTTTCTAACATAAAATTTTCTTGATCAACTTGTTTTTTATGTTCTGCCCCTTCATCTTCCATCTACAAGCATAGAAATAAACTATAATAAGTATATCCACATTTATATGTATGGTAGAATATACATGATTGTCTAAATAAAAAAACATGTCTTAGCACCAAGTCTTTCATAAAAAATACACATTCTTTCGAAGCCATGCTTCATAAATTCTCTCAAAATCTCCTATGGTATTTGTATTCCATACTTTGTTTCCTGCATGTTTAATACGACATGATAAAGTATAGTTGATATAATCAATACAAAGTTTTCTTGTTTTTTCATTAATTATAAAAAAAATGGAAGTTAAACAACATAACTACTTACAAATTGTTCAATTAAACTTTCATTATTCAACATATACTCACAACCCATACTTGACCCAATGTTTATAAATTCATGGGTTGGTTCCTCTTTGTATATTAGCACCTAGTAGAATACATTCATGGACAACTGTAAATTAATTATTTAAATTAAAATATCACAAAAAACATGAAATCTTAAGAAAAGTTGAAAATGTAAATACTCACAAATATTGCGATCAACCTTTTTATTCCTCGTCGTCCTGTCTCATGTGATGAATGGATTATATTTATTTTTCTTTTCCGCAATAAAAAATTGAAAATTAGTATTTCACGTGATACTTAAATTTGATGTACATACAAGAATAAATAAATGATTACATACCTCTAATGCACACTGTAGTTGGAATGTCTCCTCTTACGATGAAGTTATGTTCATTTCTTCTAAAATCTTCTTCTACACTTTTCTAGACATTCCTACCGACATGTCTTAGTTTTCCCCTTGTTTGTCCCTTGGAATTTTCAAAATCTCCCTGAAAAAATAAAAAAGATACAAAAATTATTATTTAAAAAAAAATAAGATCCTGGTGTGTATATTAAAATAATTTGAGATGGGGCATCAACAATATTTATACGCACTAGTGTGTCACACATACATATACACATTGATATGGTATAACGATGTCATTTTGAAATTGAAAATGTTTTACAATTTTTTGTATTCAACTGGTGCTTTATGAATTAAGAAAAACATGGTTTCCTAAGTGTTATTTATTACGCATCGTTGATCAATGAACAAATTTAAGAAATGGTGATTTCCATATAAAAAAATATTTTTTCCATTATAAACTCAATGGTGCGCTTTGCAAACAATTTGCCCCAGTGCATATGTAAGTAAAAAGCACACCGCCAACTGCAAAAAGTATCTATTAATAATACTTCAAATTGAAATAAAGTGGTGTTTTTTACAAACAAATATGTGTTTGTGCGCTTACTATGTACATAGCGCACCGATCACCACAAGGTGTTTTAAAACAAAACTGACATCGACAAGACGGTTTGGATCCAATGAAATGAGTGGTTTGATTGCAACAGATAGGAAACACCCATATATAAATAACCAAACCCTATCAAGAAATTTTGTTTAAAAAAAAATCTTTGTGTGAAATATAGAAGGAGAAAGCAAAAGAACAATCAAGAAATTAGGGATTCCAATACTACAGGTAACTATGAAACCCTTTTTTTTATTTGTTAATGCACTGAAAATTGTTTGAATCAAATAGGAGAATGATAAATATGATTAATACAATTAAATAATATACCTGAAATTTCTCCTCTGCAAATTTCTATGTGATCTACAATACTCCCACTCGAATTTGGCTCTTCAAAAAGAATCCACCCACTTGGAAATATTTGCTGATAAATATTTGTTGCACAAATATCCTCTCTAAAATTTTGGAAAACAATAAAACAATGAATAGGGTTTTCCTTTATAAAAAAAAAAACTAAAATTCCCGCTCATTTTTTCATTGTATATTTCGGCACATTGATGATAAATGCGTGAGCTATTTTTTTCAAAAGTTACATTTTCGGTGCGCTATGTCATGATTAGTGCACTAGTGTGGTATGTATAACGCACTGATTTATTTTCGTAATAAATTTCAAAGTATTGATAGTAAGTGCGCATTATTTTTCTAACTTTCTTGAGTCAATGCACTATTGGATTATTGAGAGGGGGGTGAATCAGTAATGAGCAATTTTATTCCTTTAACCAAAATTTATTATTCAACAATATTTAGTAGTTTATCTTTAACATTCAATAGATCATCAACAGTGTAAACATAAATAACATCACATCACAATAGATACACAATACACTAGTATTTATGTGGAAACCCAAATAGGAGAAAACCACTTAATTATTTTCTTATATAATTATCAAAAGAAAACATTCATTGGAAGCACCAACTTTTGATTCTCTAGTTACAACTAGAAGGAGGATCCAACCCCCTATTCTCAGGCTCCAACCTAAAGGGAGATACAACTTCTTGATTCTATGGCTCCAACCAGAAGGAAGCTCCACCCTAAAGGAAGCTACAACTTATTGATTCTATGGCTACAACTTCTTGATTATATATATATTGTAGAAATGAAGAAGCTTTTTTTCAAGTGACGTGCCCTGACAGGTGGTTGGGGGTATGTTACAATATGATACCATAGTTGTCTAGTAGAGCATAATTGTAGTAGCATGGTCCATCCTGGGTTGTTGGGGATGTTACAAATTGGTATCAGAGTCCATGGTTTCAACACTGAACCTAAATGTGTCGTGTTTGTGGAATTTGGAGTCAAAATTCCACAGGGATTTGATGTACAGAGTGCCAGAGGGGTGTTTAAAGAGCTCCTAGGTGGTAATGGAAAGCTCATGAGGAGTGGTAGAGCAGTTATCATAGAAATCATGGTTGATAACCATGAGATTGAATTTGAGTCATAATATCTGTGTGGGGGGAGGCAGACCCTTCCCAGCCGTCATATTTGGAAAAGATGCACGATAGTTAACCTCCAAGTCCTTCAAACTTCGTGACTTCGACAAAGTTTATTTTATTTTGATAAAAGGGGTCGAAGCCTGAAGTTATGAAGTCCCGTAGTAATTTTCAACCATAGATTATCTAGGAGGAGGAGAGTCGTGGATTTTCCTCGAGTAGTTCGACGGTTCGGAGTTTGGGGAAATTGGTTGAAGTGTGAGCAGAATGGACTTCCTCCTGAAGTATTGAAGTCCAGAACCAATCTGAGTCATCCATTTCCATGGACACATGTCCACAAATTAAGCAATGTTTAGAATTTCAGCATTCGAGAGTTATAAGGTGTGTTGGAGTGGAATATCTTGAAGCTCAAAGTTATGAAGTCTTGAAGCACCGGATATGATGTGGCATGATGATGTCACCTAGGGTGACATGGACCTACCCTAAGTCTGCCACATGTCGCTTGTTTTTTTACTTTTGGCAGGCCCTTATTACCATTTGGGACCATGCACGTGTCTCCCGTCAGTGGGGCCACATGTCACTACATTAATTGTTTGATAACTGAGCTTTGGGAATCACTGTATTTTCCAGTTCGGTGTTCGGGTATTTTGAAGTGTTATAAGGTAAAGTCTTACGAAGTCCGAAGCTCTGAAGTGTTGGAGTGGCGCGGTGAGATGACATCACCTAGGGTGACGTGGACCGGATCGGTAGTTTGACATTCAAAATAATTATTGTGTTCTTATGGGAAATCCTCCGAAGTCAGAGTCCCGGGAAACTCCATTGACCGTAGATATAAACAGAAAAGGAGGACCGTCAATCCGTGGGTCCTCGGGTTTTTCAAAATTCAGCGTTTGGAAGGAATTGAGTTGCAGGTTTCTTTGTGTCGAGAACTTCTGAAGGCCGAATTTAATATCGAGTGTTGATCAGGATATGATACATGGAGGAAGGAGAGGATTGTTGGTAATTCAACACTCTGGGAGATCTGTAGAGATGTGCTTTGGAAAACCTTGAAGCCTAGAGTTGCAGAGAAAATTCTAGCCATTGATCGGGAGAGGATATGTGGTAGTAGATCCTGCAGTCTTGAGACTTGGCACTTTGAAAGGATTGAGAGTGTGGACATTCTATAACTCTCGAATCCTGGAGTCCCGTAATGGATCTCAGTCATTGGAAGTTGGGAAGCCGTAGATTGTCGATCCACCGTTCTTTACGAGTTTTCCAATTCGACGCTCTGGGGGATTGAAAGTTTGGATTTGAGAGAACCTCCAAAGTTTTGAAGCCTCAAAGTCTTGAAGCTTCGGATAAGTTCCTATAAGCCTAGTGCTTGGTCACAACCCGTGGTCACATGAGATTGGGGGCCAAAGAAAAATGGTTAGTGCCCAGAAATTGTTTTCAAAACAAAAGAGGCTTAGAGAATAAGTCTAAGGGGTCCCGAATTATATGGACCTACACCTAAAGATGTATATAAGGCATGTGTACCTTATGGAAGGATCCAACATGAGTCTGAGAACAAAATTCATCTCCAGAAGAAGATCACTTGTGCAAATATTAGCTTCACAAGAAAGACAATTTTCGGATAGCCATTTAGGTTAAGGTATGTCACGCAGCCATGGTGGAAGAAGATATAGGAGACATCAATCTAAGGAAAGAATATATTGTGATCGTAAAATAATGAATTCAACAGATATCCACAACAATCATAAGATTTGGGAGTTGCAGAGGGGGACCGTCGGATCAACATCCGATTAAGTTTTGATTTTCGGATCAACACAAGTAAGATCTACGATGGAGAGAAGTTGCATAGATCGGGGGTATAACTAACATCCATGCGGTTTTAACCTCCATAATCATCCTAGACTGTCGATCTGTAGATTCGACAAGATCAACGGTTGACATAGATTCCACTACAGACGAGCAGTTTCTATTGCGGAACTTGGGAAAGGAGATAAACGTCATGCTAGTTGGGACTCTGAGATCGTCCCTAATCATATATATCCACGTCAGTTCAAGAACGATATTCGATCCTCTATAGGAGGTTAGCACTTGAAGAATTGACCAAGGTCATAGCCTCGATCACCTGGGTCGGAGTTATAGGTCTTTTGGGTATGCAAGGAGAACTAAGTTCAATGCATCTGTATTAAAACTATGGTTATGTGAATATTTTATCTTGTTAGTGATCGAATATGAGAGCTAATATGATCCTTGGCACCCCAATTTCGGGGTTTACAATGCAGTTACAACAGAAGACTGCATAAAAGGGTTTTAGGACGGGAGGTCCTATGCCAATAAATTTCTTCTCAAGACTCAGATTTGAGCATGAAAGCATGTGTTAGAAGGGTCTTGAATAGTAGAGTATAACTGTTCCCCCAGAAATTGGATCTACAATCAAATTATTAGGGAATCAGAGGAAATAAGTCTGATAGGTTATTGAACCAAAATGGTTCATGTTTTTATAAAATTGTTGAATCAGTTA
>SNQJ01S0064969.1:0-20399 GCA_010110895.2 Picea sitchensis
GACGAAGTCAATGTTTTCAATAATGACAATGGCATATAATCTTACTTGTCAATAAACACTGAATAATATAGCATCTAATGAAAATAATCAATCCTTAAATCAATCAATGCATTAAATATCATTAATTGCTCATATACAAGAAGAAGTTGACGTCATCTCTAACATACCTGACGCAACAACTTCTTGTATATGAGCAATTAATGATATTTAATGCATTGATTGATTTAAGGATTGATTATTTTCATTAGATGCTATATTATTTAGTGTTTATTGACAAGTAAGATTATATGCCATTGTCATTATTGCAAACATTGACTTCGTCAATATTTACCACTGTTTATGCTCATGTACATTAAATATTGATAGTCACTAATTAATGAAGTGTTAACCACTATTGCATGTACTAGTGTCATTGTTGTCTTGTCTTGCAAGCAAGTGCTTCTTTTCTGTGGTTTTTCTTCATTTGACTATCTTCTTGGCAGTAATCTGTGAAGGGGAAACTAGCCTTAATGCTTTAAGCCTTTTCCTTTCAAAACCCCAGATTGCCAGGGACGTCTCCCTTGGGATTAGCCACCCTAAATAGAAAGGAGCTCCCCATTGTGGTGACATTGGGTGGGGTAGGTCCCTGTTTCGCCAGTTTGACCCTTATCCTTCAACTACTTGACCTAAACTACAAACTAAGCGATAACACAGCCTAAAAGTGAGAAGTGTATATTTGTTGGTTATTCTAAAGATGTCAAAGGTTGTAGACTTATTCAACCACATTGTAATGAAATTATTCTTAGAAGAGATGGTAAATTTGATGAAAATCTCTTGTCCACATAAACCCTAATTAGGAATGGATTATACGCTACCCGACTGCGAGCCATATTCAATAGTTGTGCCTTCTTCTATTCCTAATGCAGTTCTTCTTGGATGACCAAGTGAGGATGAAAATCCACCTCAGATTTCTCACCTTCCTCCAGATGATTCCTTTGAACTTTAACAAACACCGGTTCCACCACTTCCCTATATTGGTTCGTTCAACACGAGAAGAAGCCGGTGATCTTGTCGGTGATCACTTCCAGTTAGCATTAGACTGCGTTCACAGTTCCAACGAAACTCTTCTCTTTTGGATCAAGTTTGAAACTCATGATCAGAGACATTTAAACTTAGGGATCATCTAGATTGGGATACAACAATGAATGAAGAGTATGTTCTTTAATGAAGAAAGCGATACTTGGGATCTTGTACCTCTTCAAAGGAAGAAAACTTGTTAGATGAAAATGGAATACCAAACTGAAGTATGCATCAGATGGAGTGTTGAAAAGACAATAGGCTCGATTAGTTGCCAAAGGATTTTCCCAAGAAGTTGAAGGCATTGACTATAATGAAACCTTTTCCCCGTAGCCAAAATGAATTCCATGTCGCCTTGTTCTTGCCCTTGCCCTCACATAAAATGGGAGGTCCAATAGGATGGATGTTAGATGCACCTTCTTGCGTAGATTTGAAAGAATAAATCTACATGGAACAACCTTTGGTTATGTCGAGAATGACTCTAGCCTTGTTTGTTGCCTCAAGAAATCTCTTTATGGTCTCAAGCGGCTCCCAAACAGTATGCCAAAGTGGTGCTTTCTTATTGCCACTGGATTCTCTAGATGACATTATGATCATAATGTCTATATACCACCAAGAAAGTGGGAAGCCATCTCATCATCCTTGTCCTTTATGTTGATGACCTTATCCTTCGCGGTAGTGACTCAAACTTTTTAAACCATGTGAAAACCATTATGAAGAAATTTGGGAAATAATGGACTTAGGCTTTTGCACTATTTCCTTGGCTCAAGTTTTGCAAACTAATGAAGGTTTTCTTTCCAGTCCTAAGTATGCTTGTGGCCTTCTTAAGCTTTTCACATGGATGATTGTAAACCAACCCCTTCTCCCTTCGATTATGGAGTCAAGATTTGCTGCCACTTGTACTTCTCACGAAGTTGATGCCACCTTGTCGGTTGGTTGATAGCCTCTTATACTTGACTCATGCGAGTCTTAATATTTCCTTTGTTGTTAGTAATTTTGTTGCATTATATGCAAACACCCATGAAAGCCATTAGAAATAAACAAAAAGGATACTTCAATATATCCATGGTACAATTCAGTTTGGGATACATTACGGTTGAGGGGGACTCCCTTATTGGTTGGTTTCGATCATCAAATTAGGTGACCTAATGATGGGAAGTCTGCGGGTTATGTTTTTCAACCTTGGTTGGGGACACAATCACTTGGTCACATGAAACAACGAGCTATTTCACTTTCTTCAGCAAAAGTAGAGTGTTGAGCAACAATTAATGCAAGTAAAGAAGTTTTGTGGCTTTGATAGATCCTTTCGAGTTTGGATTCCAGCACCAACATCCTATTGACCTTTGGTGTGACAATCAAAGTGCCATCAAGCTTCATAAAGACCAGTTCAACATCAACGTAGCAAACACATGCGAGCTACACATGCACTTCATCGAAAGCACATTCATGATCAAAGTTATTGAAGTGCTCTTTTTCCCTCTGAGAAGATCAAGTTGCGGACATTTTCTCAAAGTCTCTTATAGAGAGT
This sequence comes from Picea sitchensis, assembly GCA_010110895.2. Lineage (NCBI taxonomy): Eukaryota > Viridiplantae > Streptophyta > Pinopsida > Pinales > Pinaceae > Picea > Picea sitchensis. The sequence goes on from SNQJ01S0064969.1 coordinate 2,585, forward strand.
TTCCAAACTTCGATCTATGATAGGAGTTCGGGAAGTTGAAATGCAATTCGTTAAGGGGATAGGCTCTAATGCCTCCTTCCTTCTCTATTGTGTCATTATTGTAAATCCTTCAATCCTATCCCAAGTTGTTCTTAGGGGGATGTTAGGATATTTAGACACTTAGGAGTTAGTTAAGATCTACTTAGTAGTCTAATATGGATTAGGTAAAGGTATTGTTTATTTAGCAGTAGCCATTAGTATGCATTTGTAGTTAGGAAATCGGCGATCCGCGATATGTTTCGACATAGAGTGATATGCCAGTTCATACTCTCCTCGATCTTAACGACCATTGATCCGTGGCTTAGCACCGATTGATTCATGATCTCTATTTAAAAGAGAATGGAGGTCATTTTCAATGATAGATTGGCGAAAACTCTTTTTGTAAGATCTCGTAATCTTTTCTTTGCATTAATAAAGCGCTCAAGTAGATGATGGCGTTGGGCTGGGGCCATGGATGTTCATTTTCCCCATAGGGGTTTTTACCGATGAAACATCGGTGTGTTGATATTTGATGCAGCTATGTGAGTGGTTCGCGAAGGTGTTTGTCCTGTTGGAGCTCGTGTGTTGTGAACATTTATCCCCACAGGGCTGGTGTATTTTAAATTCTCGTGGGCTAACTTTGTAACCACTTTCTTGTTTAAAGTGTTGTCGGGTATAAGTTTACCATGTGATCCTATTAAATAATCTTTCATTTTCTATCTTAAGCATTTCCAGGTAATGCGAATGGTGGGTTCTTTCTTCAATGCTTTGTCATGTAAGTTTCTATAGAAAACATTGTTTCTTGTAGAAATGTGTTATCCATTAATTATAATAATCTCAACAAATGTCCATTTCAATTTCATGAAAAAATGAAACAATTAATGGGACAATTACATGAAATCTTCTGAATCTTTATCGGAACACATGTGTCATCCATCGGAAAGGTGACATCTAGTGATCCGATGCTTTTAATTCGTCTCGGCTCCATGTAGAATAGTATCCTATCCACCTACACTATGTTACATTAATGTTTATGCATTATTATAGTTCTTTGCATTTCCAGCGGATAAGAGCAACATAAGAACAAGATCACTAAGAAATACACATTCACAAGAGACACAACATTTTATCTTGGGAAACCTAGGGAGGAAAACCCAACAAAACTTCCTTATCATAAAATTGCCAATACAATGCCGAGATAACTCAAACCAATGCAGGAAGTCCTCTCAAGAGGTGCTTCACTCTTCTCCCTCTCTCTCTCATTTTCTTCTCCCTCTCTCCAACTGGTTAGAAATGAGCAAGTGATTTGTGTGTGATAAAGTGAGGGGCTAGCCTCTCTATATATACAAGGCCCGACGTATTGAAGGGTCTTCAGCTGGCGGGGCCGACCTCTCACTCTAGGTGGGTAAACCCACCTTAGAATTGAATTACGGGTCTCAATAATAGCTTCTTTGGGGCGACACCTTATTCTACCTATTACAATTTAATACGTTGACCAATCTGCATAAAGGGATTTGGTCCTAATACAATTCACAGGCATGATTAATCCATAATGGGGATTATAACTATGAATAAAATAACAATAATAATAAAGAATGCTCTTAGCGGTTACATTGTGCAGCTGCTTGCCCCTTAACATGAAGGGTCTTCTTCAACAACATCGGGCAAGAGAGGAGTGCATCATCAGTGGCATCAGGAGGATATTATCATCAATATCATCTTGAAACATTGGCTAGCATATTTATGAGTCATCGGATGTTTTCTTCATACGGTACATCATCATTCGAGGAAAGAATGCCATCATCATGCACGCATCAATATGTATCAATAGAAATGATACCTCATCACACAACACTAGGCTGGCACATCCTGGCTACTGGCTCAATGTCACGGTTGATAAGCTGGTAGCTTCGATTAATGACCACATCTTGTTCGATCTAACAACTGGGTGAAGCAAGGTATACATCATCATATTGCTTTACATCTAACAAGCAGTGAGAAGCAAGGAATCATCTTTCTTTATGTCTAACAACTAGGTCAGGAAGCAAGGAATCACACATCATCTTTATTTACATCTAACAATGAGGTTAGAAACAATGACTCATCTTTCTTACGTCTAACGGTGAGGTTAGGAAGCAAAGGAACACGATCTTGCTTTAGATCTAGCTTCGCGAGGTCAAAGAAATGAAGCTCCCTACCTTGATTCGTCCAGCAGTTAGATTGAGAATCAAAGACACAACTCATGGCGTAGATCTAACAACAAGGTTAGAAACAATGACTCATCTTTCTTTATGTCTAATAGCGAGGAATTGAGAAGCAAGGAATATATATATATATATATATATATATATATATATATATATATATATATATATACTCCCCTTCCCGAGGAGGTCGCTTTGGACTATAGAAACATCTCGAAGTGTTCAAACTTTACGAGATAGAGGTTTGGTCAACACATCAACAACTGTTCATTCGTGCTAATGTACGGAGCTTCAGAATACTCTACGTACCAATATGTGAGGTGAAATGATAGTATATCTCTATGTGGTTCAACTGTCATGGAATATAGGATTCTCTATCATCTTTATGCGGCTACGGACATGTCACATAGGATCACGGTTTCTCTCATCTCAAGTCAAATAGGCGATGCCAGCAACTTCCGAAGCCATATGGCTTGACAGCTGGAGAACATGCGACAATGCACTCTGCTTCCGTATCTTGAGAGCAATATTGGATTTCTTCCTACTCTACCACGAGATCATGGCCGATCCCAAATTGAAACAACATATGGAAGTGCTTTTATGTCGACAACGCTTCACATGAAATCTACATCGGTATATCCACTCAATGTGAAGTCATCTCCATCTTAAGAGTACATTACCATAATCTATTGTACCTTTAAGGTACCTCATCACATGTTTCGACCACTAGGTGAGCTTACGTCACGGGCTCTACCCGGCCCGACTCAAGGTGTTCCTTGCAAAACAATAATAAGTGCGGAGTTTTTCGGGTACATTAGTTATCCAATAATTTGTTTGTACAGTTTGGCATCTATCAAGTCTAACAAAGTATCGACCAACAACTTTCAACTTCATTTCATGGGTGTATTCATGGACTTACATTCTAGCATGTCAAATATCTTTAAGATTTATTTGTGTACTTCCCTTGGTTAAGGAATATCGTCTCAGGACTTTGACATACCACCAAGACCTAAGGAGTAATGGATTAGGCCAAGGTCTTTCATTTCAGAATGCAAACCGAGTCTGTTTTACATTGATTAATGAGATTTTCTTCTCCGGTTAAAGAATAAGTCATCCACATCTGGTAGTAATATTCTTGGTTCATTATCCATAATTTTGAAGTAGAGATTTGGGTTTGCTTTAGTCTTGGTAAAGCCTAAGATCGTCAAAGCTGTCTATCACGACCATACGCAGCTCTAGGGGCTTGCTTCCAATCCGTGGGCTTTTCTTCAATCTGCGGACATGAGACTTCCACATCTTCAACCTCAAATCCTTGGGAGTTTATCTATATACACTTCCTCTTGATAAAACCGTTTAGGAAAGTTGTCTTCATGTCCATGCGGTCGCAGTTTCCATTTCATCTTAAAATTTTACCAAAGCTATGATGGTTCTGATCGAAGTGTATCTATCCTGAGAGTGAATGCCTCTTTATAGTCAATGCCTTCCTTGAGAAAAACCACGGTGACAAATCTTGCTATATTTCTCAATACTTCCATCAACAACATGTTTTATTTTGAAGAGCCATTTTGATGACCCCACATCCTTACTTTTTAGTGCAGGAACTATTTCCCATACATCATTTTATTATGGATTGGTACTCTTATGTCACGACATCTACATTCCTTCTTTTTGAATGGATTCTTCAAAAGCATGTAGGTTCTTCATCAAAGTAGATTGCGCATCAAGGCCGTGTAACTAGACAATGGCTTTGGATGCTTTTCACAATCTTGTGGTTCCTTAAGGAACACCATACTTCTCTCCATCTTAGATAAGCTCTCTTGTCCAAGCATCTTTGTATTTTATGGGAGAAGGTCATTTTGAGGAGATTATTGAACCACGGTATGCCGGGTCTTTGAGTCTCCTCATCGGGGAAGTGCGACTTCCATACGAGTTACCGACTCTAGGAACTTCCCACTGCAGTTTAGGTGTCTTGGGATTCTTGAGGTTCCTCTTCATATACTTCTTCAAGATGGCATCTTCTTGATTTCTTAAAGTCTTTGCTTCTTCATCAAAGGTCCCGTCCTTGCTGATCTCAATATGGAAGTGACCGGTATGTAGATACGAAGGCCTTGGATACTTCCGCGATTATCCCACGAATTTTCCCTTCTTTCTGGAGGGTTCATCTTGTTTCTTTTCTCTTTCAATATATGAATAAACGCTGGACAACCAAATATTTTGAGATGGCATACCTCGGCTTCTTTCAGTGAACATCTCTTAGGGGTCTTGAACCCAAAGTGCTATAGGGATAATGGTTACGCACCTACTTTTGACATCTTCGGTTATACGCCCATAAGCACATAGGAAGATATTGATCATAGTCATGGTCTTTTACAACTTCCATTATTGTTCTGTTTTTTCTTTCAGCTACACTGTTTTTGTTGGGGATTATAGGGGTAGTGAGTTCCCCTCTTGATCCCAACATATCTCTGAAGTTTATGAACTCCTTTGAGGTATATTCTCCTCCATTGCTCGACTGAGTGTCTTAATATTTCTTTTAGAAAGATTCTCTATCAAAGACTTTGAATTCCTTGAATTTCTTGAATACTTCATCTTTAGATTTTAAGAAATATATCTAGGTCTTCACGAGAATGGTCATCAATAAATGATACATAGTACACATGCAGCTAATGGAGGATGATGGCATTGGGACACCTGCGTCCTAAATGAATGAGTTCCAATACTCATGCTTTGCTATCCCTCTTTGGAAAAGGGTTCTTGATATTATTCTTCCCTTGCGTACATCCATTGCATACGCCTTCTTGATCCAACCAGGTTTTGGTAAACCTGTGACAACTTTTCATATGTATGGTAGTGCCTTGTGGTCGATATTGGGCCAATCTTCTATGCCAAAGCTTGCATGAGTTTTCAATGGTATGGGTCATGGCGGTTCTGGGTGACCCTTCAGCTTAAAAAAACCATTTTCTTCATTTCTGATGATGATTGCTTCATTTAGGTTTCTCCTTTAGCCCACATAATAACTTCTCCATCTATGAAGGCAAATCTATAGCCTTTCTTGTCTAAAGCTGATATGGAGTAAGTTCTTCTTCAAGCCCGTTACATAGAATGCGTCCTTCATTGTTATTGAGTTTTTGAATCTAGCTTGAGTTTGATTCTCCTACTCCTTGATGGGATATTGATAATCATCTCAAAGAGTCACTTTAGAAAATTCTTTTCTGAGAAATACAAGTATTTTCTTACAGATCATGTGTTTTGATGCACCGTTATCAATGAGCTATGTGTCCTCTCTAGGTGATACGGATCCTGAGAGATCTGAGATCAAGACATGGTCCTCAATCATCTTCATGGGTGGTTCTTCATCTTCGACTATGGGCATGTTGCCTTTTGTGCTTCCTCTTGTATTCTTCTCTTACATTTTGGACAAGAATTCACCTTATTATTTATCTTACCACAATGATAGCATTGTATGGATGAGATCTCGTCCCTGCGTTGTCCTTTCTTCACGAAATTTCTTGGATGAGATTCTTGGTTTGTCAAATTTGTTTTGATAGTTGAGGGTTCTCTCTAAGATTCCCTTTTGAGTAGGGTTCTTCCTTCCCTCCTTTTTTATGGTAATAGGGCTTGATCATCATCCCTTGCTAGTGAATTAACTTCCTGGTTGGCTACCCTTATCTCTTCTTGGATGCATTGTTCCCATAGGTTCTCAAACTATAGTTTTTTCCTTTACGGCACTATATCGACTCGATGAAAGCTTCCCAAGGTCTTGTGAGACTATGTAGGGGCCATTATTAATTCATCTTCATCGATGGTGTCTCCAATGCATTTTAACTATTCTTTAATTTGAGAATTAGGAGAAATATTCTTGAATCTCCTTTACCGCATCTTAATTATTCTTCAATTGAGATCTTAGATTATTCTTTCAATTGAAGTTCTTTCATCATATAGTTTTCTTAGAGTCGAGCATTTACTTCAGATTTTTCTTGGACGATACATAAAGGATCAAGTGGTCTTTGATTGAATCTACTATGATTCTTTGAGCTACGTATTGAGTCCTTCTGATGCTTTCTTTCTCTACGGCATCTTCGGTTTCCTCCACTTCTTCTTTGATGAATTTTGCTAGGTCATTCTTTGCAAGGATTAGACCAATCCTATACTTCAAGGCACATAGGATTGTCTATGCCTTCTAGCTTCTCAACAAGCTTTGTGCTTGTAGACATCTGTACTTGAGGCTATGAAAATGACCAAAATGCAGAAGCCTTAGATGAAATTTGACCTTACCGGAGGTGCGCTTGGCTAAGGCCCGAGAGTAGCTTCGGTATATGGATCGAAAATCAATTTTACCTTCAAATCGATGCAGTTTGGTGCTTACGGTATTGGTTTTACGGTACTTCTAGGTACTTTGAGCTAGAGGGCGAGTATCCTGGTATACTTGGATCTGAGAAAATCCAATTTTTACCCCTTCAAATCTGATCTGCGGATTTCTGGACTGGTGCTTCTGGTACTTTTGTGAAACTAGGGTTTCACTTTCTGGGAGATCCATCCACTGAAAAGGTGAGCTCTAAGTTCCAAAATGATCCTTGGGGGAGGGCACAACTTTCTAGGTAGTTTTGGAGCTGAAAAGCTTCACTTTTGAAAAACCCTAATTTGTAGGTACTGCAACAATGACATTTTTCTCTTGCAAAATATGTTTCCTTTAGGTTGGCTATGATACCATGTTAATGTTTATGCTATTATTATATTTCTTTGCATTTCAATAGATAAGAGCAACATAAGAACACGATCACTAAGAAATACACATTCACAAGAGACACAACATTTATCCTGGGAAACCCTCTAGGGGAAGAAAACCTAGAAAAAACTTCCTTATCATAAATTGCCAATACAATGTTAAGAGATAACTCAAACCAATACAGATAGTACTCTCCAAAATATGCACCACTCTTCTCCCTCTCTCTCACTGGTAAGTTGTAGCTTGCCTCTTAAGAAATGAGCAAGTGAGTTGTGTGATAAAGTGAGGTGCTAGCCTCTCTATATATACAAGATTGGCACGTGTGAAGGGTCTTCACTGGCAGGGCCGACCTCTCACTCTAGGTGGGTAAACCCACCTTTAATTTAATTCTGGGTCTCAATAATAACTGCTGGGGCCAACTTCTTATTCTACCTATTACAATTGTCTATTGACCAATCCGCAAAAGGGGATTTGGTGCTAATAAAATTACCGACATGATTAATCCACAATGGGGATTAATCCTATGAATAAAATAACAATAATAATAAGAATACTCTTCGCAGTTACATTATTTCAACATGTTCCTCTCTAGAGTCATCATGTGGAGTCCCAGGCTTTGGCTCATCATGCTTCGGCATGTCATGCCGATCAAAATCATTTCGGTCATCAATGGATTCGAGGGGAACCTCAGGAGGCTCAAAAAGCCTCACTTTCACTTTGCTATGTAGACCTTTTTTTTGCATTGGACCATCATTGCTAACTATACTAGTTGCAGGATTGACAGGTTCCCCACACACAAGGTTTAAAAACTCCTACAGACGGAATTTTTTTCTTTATCAGATCATATAAAAAATATAAAACTAAAAAACATATATGAAATTGTCATAGCTAATAAAAATATGTGAAGATTCCACTTACCCCAAAATTAGTTATTGTATTTTGTAGCTCTACAATTATTTCCCAGTCCTCCTGTGTCATGGGTATTTTGCTAATCAAACCTAGATATTCCATGTTGGCCTTTTTCAAGGCCTTCGTTACAGTTGTCATTGGGTCAGTTGAATAAAATAATTAGTCCTCATCAATATCCTCTGTGGGAGCCTTCCCACGTTGACCATGCCACAATACATTGATGAATAAAATTAATGAGATGAAATTTAACAATTGAGAAATTTAGTTGTAGTAGTCATAAGTTGTTACTGTATTTAACATTTACCTGGTGAGGCACTGCGGGAGCGTTTCCATGGTCACCTTGGAAAGATGTAAAGGGTGATTTTCGGACACGGTCACCTTGGACAGATGTTGACACATTAAATCAATCAACAAAAGTTATGAAATTCACCTGTAACATTAAAAAAATTAAATATGCAGTGATATCAGAAAAACAATAACAAAATTTCAGAAATTTAGTTGTTGTAGTCATAAGTTGTTACTGTATTTAACATTTACATGTTGAGGCACTGTGGGTGCCTTTCCACGGTCACCCTAGAGAGATGTAGCGGGTGAAACTTGGATGCAGTCACCCTGTACAAATGTTGACACAATAAATCAATCAACAAAAGTTATGAAATTCACCTGTAATATTAAAAAGATGAAATATTGCAGTAATATCAGAAAAGCGATAACAAAATTTCAGAAATTTAGTTGTTGTAGTCATAAGTTGTTATTGTATTTAACGTTTACCTATTGAGGCACTGCAGGTGCCTTTCCACGGTCACCCTAGAGAGATGTAGCGGGTGAAAATCGGACACGATCACCGTGGACAAAAGTTGACACAATAAATCAATCAACAAAAGTTATGAAATTCACTTGTAACATTAAAATAATGAAATATTGGAGTAATATTAGAAAAAAAATAATGAAATTTCAGAAATTTAGCTGTTGTAGTCATAAGTTGTTACTGTATTTAACATTTACTTGCTGAGGTATGGAAGTAAGCAAAGATCGAGGAAGAAAAGGTCAAACGTGAACTGCGTGGAAGACACGTGATTGTTACTAAGTCAAAGTGAGCAAAAGAGCAGAAAAGTCAGAGTGAAGTGCAGAAAAGCTAGTCGTTGGATGAGGGGATCAAGGATGACAGATCAATAAGGGAGATGGATCGAGGACAACTCATAAAGAAGGAAAATCCAACGTTAGCATTGCGTAGGAGGAAAGGAAAGACAGGCTGTTGAAGCCCGAGAAAAGCGGGTCAAGTTGATCTAGGGTTTTAGACACCTAGGGTTTTTGTATCTAGGGTGTTTACACTTAGGGTTCGGCCTAAGGCTTCCGGTGAGGCATTGTAATGTATAAATAGAGGTCGAGAGGACCTAGGTCGGGTCGGTACTGTGTCGTTGGGCCTTGTGATTGGTTGTTATTATTGAGAGGCTATTGTATTGTGAGAGAGAAGCGCTGGGAGAGAGAGAGCCTTCTGGTATTGTAAGATCTTCAGCTGGGTGCGAAGATCAAGTCCTGCAGCTGGGTGTGTAGGAAGGGGAGAGCAAGAGATAGAAGAGAGAGAAGATCTTATGGCTAAGAGCGCATATAAGAACTATAAGCCTTACCTTAATATATCATAAGCATAGTTCTGTGGACGTATCCCTAGAGAGAGGGTGAACCACGTACATATGTTGTTATGTGTGTGATTGGTGCTTTGATATCTATCGCTATTATATTTTTATTTTCATTATTGTGTTAGATAATATCTATAGCTATGCAGGATAGATCTAGTTTGATAAGTGTTAGATGCATATTGAGATGTTGTTGTATTGGATCCACTTGATATTCCCATGGTTGTAGACATCTCTATCCTACAACCCCCTCATAGCTGCTATGGGTGAGACTGCATCTGCTTCACAGGTGTTGCCGAAAGGGCCAGTATCTAGGGCTTGTTGGTGTGCTTTTGGAGTGAACCTTGGGTCTGACCCTGTGCCAATAAATGGTTCCATTACCGAGACAAGAATATTTGTGAGGGAATGTCAAGGTGGTTCCCATCGAATACAGAGATTCAAAAGTGGATAGAAGATCAAGAGAGGGACTTCGCTGAAGCCCAGAATAAAAAGCCTAAGCTGAATACTGAAGATTGGCTACAAAGATACATCTTCACCGACATTCACGAGATCTTCTTTGGAGGAATCCATCTGGAGTTGTCTGAGTGGATGGCTAGATTAGTAGATAACCAGACTGAGATAAGACCCAAATCTCCTGTGGTGTCGACCCCAATGCTGATCCAGAAGGTTAAAAGAGTCGATAACACCATATCCTGAGTGGTAGATCACTGGTTCGATAGTACCATTGGAGGGTATATCACCGAATTTGCTGTTGATAGAGTAGAATCATATAGTCAAGTCGAGAGATACTTTTTCAAGGGACCCAGAGGGAAATTTTTACAATTTCTGAAGCTAAGGATCAAGATGCTCTTGCATGAAAAACACATCCTGAAGATACAATAGATTGGTTGGACTTAGAGAACCTAATGTTCAAGAATTTAGATAGAGACAATGACACAGAAGCCAGACATACGCGTACTGGGAAAGTGTTTAGAGGAGCCCATATTACAAACCTATTCAAGAAGAACTACATAGAAGAGGGTTTTTACAGTGGAGAAGAGGCAGATCTGACAGATGAAGAACATTCAGAACCCGCTAGGACAAAAGAAGAACCAACCGAAGAACTTTGCCAGAATGAGCTAGAAACCTCAGGAACTATGCAAATTGCTAAAGTAAGTATCATTAATCCCCCTTTTGTTTCAGTAACCCTAAGTAATCAAAGTAATCAGAGTCACTAGAGCAATTAGAGCACTATTGCTAGCAGTTCAACACTTTCTCAGACATGAAGCCTAGGAAGATCTATGGCGGATGAGATGAGGTTCCCTATCTTTAGAGGGGATGGATCTGGAGATCTAGATCAACACTGGTTCCTATGTGAAGTTGCATGGAATATTGGGAATGTCACTGATGAGGCTGCCAAAAGGACCCAGTTCAGTACTACCCTTAGAGATTATGCACTGAGATGGTATATGAAGCTTGTCCAAGGACTTGCACATCCACAACCATTGAATGAGATCAAGAATGCGCTGATTATAGAATTCAAGAAACCCAAATTAGTGTCACAATGTATCACATAACTGAAGGAGATCAAGTAGAAGGTTGTCGAACCTATCTGGGAATTTGATCAGAGATTCAAGACCTTAACAGGTCGATTAAATTTTAAGATCCCAAATGAAAAAAACAAAGAATGGTTCATCGCTGCGCTGTTACCACACATCAAAGTTCCTCTGATGCAACAAAAAATTTCTTAGTAGTCTGAGGCGCTCGAGATCGCCATGAAACTTGAATCAACCCCTATGGGGGAATCCATCTCAGGTATGAGCCAGATCTTAAGCCAGTTGACCAGTCTGTCTTTGTAGGTCAAAGACATAAAAAAGGATAAGGGAAAGGGCGAAAGAGAAGACATATGGTGTGTCAGACGAAAATCAAAAGGTCATGATACAAAACACTTCCCTTTATTTCATGAATATTTAGCCTCTGGAGCTCCAAGGCCCTTGAAGAAAGTCACATTACTTTGGTACAAAGTATGCAAAAATTGACATCGCCCTGGTGAGTGCTATTACATGCAGAAATACATTCAGACACCCACCAACTTGTATTTCACATTATGTAAGTCAATAGGACATGATGATAGATATTGTAGAGCTTATGATATCATGCATGAAAGGTCAAGAAACATATACAATATCCAAGGCGAAGTACATCAAGAACAAAACACTGCACAGTACAACTCTCCAGGAAGAGGAAACTTCAATCCTTGAGGTGGATTTAGAGGACGAGGCCGAGGAGGAGGTATGGGTCGAGGCCGAGGAAAAATAATATGTTATAACTGTGTGCAGCTAGGACATCTAGCAAGGGACTGTCAAAACCCTTGTACCACTTGCAGTTATTGTAACTCCTTTGAGCATGTCATTGAGGATTGTCCTGTGCTTCTAGAGAAGATTTAGGAAAGACGAGGACCTCAACAGAACCCACAGATACAATTGATTAAAGAAGAACCTCACGGAGATAACCCTAGAGTCGTTGTTATTACTCGAGGAGGCGCTACTACAAGACATGATAGAGTGACCCAAAGAAAGATCATAGAAGACTCATGAATCGAAAAATCTGTAGAGAAGACCCAGAATTTTGATGCAAAGAAAGAGAGGCAAACATTTGAGGAAGCAAGACAAGAGTTCAAAGAAGATCAAGGCTCTTCATCAAAAACACGACCATAAATAAAATAATATGGAATGCCTCAAGCATTCGATCAGTATACTCCACCAAAATAAGGGAAAGAGGTAAGCAAACTCATGGAATAACTATGCACTTGTGTTAAGTTAATTCAAGATAAAAGCGTTGTACAAGAGTTGTAGAATTTAATCAGACAATATGAGCTAGGAAGGATAGACCCCTTATTGAGAAAGGCAGTACACCAAATCGAGAAAAAGAGAAGTACAAATAAAGAATTACACTTGAATGCTCAGATAGGAGAATATGACATAGACTATGTGGTCCTCGACTTAGAGTCAGAGGTCAATGTCATGACGAAGAAAACTTGGGCACTGATGGGAAAACCCAAGATGATCTACTCCCCTATTAGACTTCGCATGGCTAACCATCAAGCTGTCAGCCCATTTGGATGATTGGAGCATGTCCCTGTGGACATCGTTGGAGTAAGATCATTTGCAGACTTTGAGGTAAGTGAAATTGTTGATGACAATTGCCCTTACCCTGCTTTGTTAGGAATTGATTAGGCCTTCAACAATTCTATTGTTGTTGATTTAAAGAAAAGGTGCATGAAATTTTAAAGGGATGGCCTTAGCATCATTTCACCCTTAGATCTAGATGAGGGTCAACGATATACATATCCCGTCAGAGAAGAAGACCACGCATACGAACTAGAAAACATCTACAAACTAATAGCCATACAACATGATTACATCAACCCTACAACCGATGGGAATCTGAGTTACCGAAGTGACAACACATGTTCATCAGATTCAGAGGAAGCACTGGAGAACTGGAAGAATCATATGTATGAATTATCTACCAGAAGATGTGCTAGGTTGAGCAGAGAAGTTCATTGGATTGGTACAACTATAAGTAGCTTTCCCACCTTTGATGGTATGAATCAATTAGAATCCTTCTTGATGGAATTAGAAGCAAGTGTACCATCACAACAGAGACTGTTGGAAATGGATGAGGCCCTGAAATCTACACCAGCAAGATGGTGGTGGACACATAAAAGCAATATCACAGATTGGACACAATGTCGAACCTTGATGACAACACGGTTCTCATCACAAGCAGTAAGTTGCAATTTAAGGTATACCGGTCGAAGTTTCCCAAAGGACCATGTACAAAGAGGCCTGGAGTGAAATTCCGCGAGAACAGTGGGTGCACAAATTCATTGACATGTTGAAAATGACCTCCATCAACTGGTACCTTCAAGCGGAGCTGCGCCTCATCACTGCAGACTAGGAAGGTATGATCCAAAATTTTGTAACCACCTTTTTATTTGAAATCAAATATCCTTTAGTAGACCAAGCATTGAATATTATGAGACAGAAGGTATTCTAAGAATCATCTAGCCTCCCCATGGAACAAGGAGAGGATGAATGCACTGCACCTCTCCAGAAATTGCAGGGCTGTTACAACATTAATGCAGATGACGATGATGATCCAAGGAAGGTAAACATCACTGAAACATAAGGCCAAAGAGATGTAGAAGGACCAGGAGTTGAGCTACCATTTATTGGTCAACCAATCAAGATTAAAAAATTCAACTTTGGGACAAAGGAGACACCAAAGCTTGCCAATGTCGGAGATTATTGGGATGTTGCTACCATTGACAAGATTACAGAACTGTTGCACGAATATCAGGACTTGTTTCCGACCAAGTTCACCGATATGAAGGGTATTGAAGGACCTATAGGAGATATGAGAATACCTTTGAAACCAGATGCGAAGCCAGTCAAGAAAAGACCCTACAGATTGAACCCGAAATGTAAGGAAAAAGTAAAGATTGAGTTCGACAGAATGTTGTAAGCAGGAATTATGGAGAAGGGGAGATTGACCATCCGTTAGATTTTTCTAGAAGGAAGCTATCTACAACTGAGATTAACTACACCACTACAGAAAGAGAAGGTTTATCCATGGTGTATGCACTGCAAAATTTTTTCCATTACTTGTTGGGAGGTCACTTTAAAATGTTCACAGATCACTCCAAGCTGAAGTACCTAGTCAACAAGCCAGTGTTGGGGGGAATAATATGCAGATGACTTCTACTATTTCAAGAATATGATTTTGAGATCATCGTTAAACCATGAATAATGAACAAGGGTCCTGACCACTTGTCGAGGCTGGAACATGGCGAAGAACCCACCAGTCTGGAAGATACACTGCCGGATGTGAAGCTTCTAGCAATAAAAAATATTGATGACCACTTTGCAGACATAGTCCAATTCTTGTCAACAAGAATGGCACCTAATGAGTATACCATCCCAAAAAAAAGGTAGCTAGTAGTGCGCGCTGCATACTTTCACTTATAGAAGGCCATCTATACAAGATGGGACCTGATGAGATACTAAGGAGATGTGTTATGGAAGCAGATAGACCATTGATCCTCGTAGAAGCTCATGAATACATCGCAGGAGGACATTATGTAGGACGAGCAACTGCACAAAAGGTTATGAGAGTTGGCCTTTGGTGGCCTACCTTACAAAAGGATGCTAAAGATTATGCATGAGCCTGCGATGTATGCCAACGAGTTGGAAAACCATCCAGAAGAGATGAAATGCCATTAGCACAGAAGATGACACTACAAGCATTTGAAAAATAGGCCGTTGATTTCGTGGTACCTATAAACCCACCAAGAAAGTGTACAGGAGAAAGGTATATCATTACTGTGACAGAGTACTTGACTAGATGGGCCGAGGCCAGAGCAGTTAAGGACTGTAGTGAAAATATAACTGTGTGCTTCATCTTTGATGATATCATAACCAGGTTTGGATGCTCCAGGGTCCTTATGAGTGACCAAGGAACACACTTCATCAAAAATATAGTGGAAGCCCTAACTGAAGAATTTGTAGTCCACCACCAGAAGAGTACACCATACCACCCACAAGCAAAGGGGATAGTTGAAGCATTCAACAAGATATTGGAGACAACATTAACAAAGATTTGCATTGTAAATAGGGATGAATGGGATTTAAGAGTACCTGCAGTATTATGGGCCTATAGAACCACTTGCAAGAAGCTGACCATGCATACCCCTTTTAAAATACTCTATGGTCTTGAAGATGTTGTCCCAATGGAATACTTGGTGCTAAGCTTAAGGATTGATGCATTTACAAATATGTATGATACTGGCGCTGTTCAAGAGAGGCTTGCACAGTCGATTGCACTGGAAGAAGATAGATTCATTGTAGGATTCCATCAATAGGTTCAAAAGGAAAGAGAGAAGGCCTATCATGATAGGCACATCAAGAAGAAGGCATTCAAGCAAGGTGACTTAGTACTGGTATATGACAGTAAATTCATGAAACATCCAGGGAAATTCAAAACACATTGGCTTGGACCATATGAGATTACTTAGGTTACAGAAGGAGGAGTTGCGTAGCTAAAGACATTGAAGGGAGAATGGAAGGAAGGTTTGGTGAATGGGAGTCGGCTGAAGTTGTACTATGACAACCAACTGCCTCGTAACTCTCAACAAAAAGCATGAAGAAAAGGGTCTAGGTACTAGGTGCAGTTGAAACTGGGTACCAGAAACATAAAAGACAGTTTGCACAAGAAGGGAGAGGAGATATCGAGCAAAAAGCAAAGGCTGCACTGCGCAGTCTAAAACCGAAGAAAAATAGAAAGATCATATGTGAAGTTCCTTGGGACGAGTCACAGGTGAATGTTGGGCACTTGTTGTCCCTTAGGTATGGAATCGAGCGAAGATCAAGGGAGAAAAGGTCAAACACGAACTGCGTGGAAGACAAGTGACTGTTACTGAGTCGAAGTGAGAAAAAGAGAAGAAAAGTTGGAGCGAAGTGTAGAAAAGATAGCCGTTGGATGAGGGGATCGAGGATGACAGATCAACATGGGAGATGGATCGATAACAACTCAGAAAGTGGGAAAATCCAACGTTAGCACTGGGTAGGAGGAAAGGAAAGACATGCTGTCGAAGCTTGGGAAAAGCGGGTCAAGTTGACCTAGGGTTTTAGACACCTAGGTTTTTTGTATCTAGGGTTTTCACACTTGGGTTTCAGCGTAAGGTTGTTGATGAGGCATTGTAATGTATAAATAGAGGCCGAGAGGACCTAGATCGGGTCAGTACTGTGTCATTGGGCATTGTGATTGGTTTTTATTATTGAGAGGCTATTGCATTGTGAGAGAGAAGTGCTGGGAGAGAGAGAGCCTTATGGTATTGTAAGATCTTCAGCTGGGTGCGAAGATCAAGTCTTGCAACTCGGTGCCCAGGAAGGGGAGAGAAAGAGAGAGAAGAGAGAGAAGATCTGCTGGCTAAGAGTGTAGATAAGAACTGTAATCTTTGCCTTAATATATCATAAGCATAGTCCTGTGGACGTAGCCTTAGAGATAGGGTGAACCACGTACATATGTTGGTATGTGTGTGATTGGTGCTTTGATATTTGTTGCTGCTATATTGTTATTTGCATTATTATGTTAGATAAGATCTATAGTTGTGTAGGATATATCTAGTTTGATAAGTGTTAGATGCATATTTAGACGCTGTTGTACTGCATACGCTTGATATTCCCATGGTTGTAGACATCCCTGTCCTGCAACCCCCTCATAGTTGCTTCGGGTGAGACTGCATCTGCTTCGCAAGTGTTGCCGAAAGGGCCAGTAGCTAGGACTTGTTGGTGCTCTTTTGGAGTGAAACTTGGGTCTACCCCTGTGCCAACAGTTCCTTTCCACGGTCACCCTGGAGAGATGTAGCGGGTGATTTTCTACCATGGTCACCTTGGACAGATGTTGACACAATAAATCAATCGATACAAGTTTTTAAATTCACCTTTAACATTAAGAAAATGAAATATTGCAGTAATAACAGAAAAAAATAATGAAATTTAGTTGTTGTAGTCATAAGTTTTTACTGTATTTAACATTTATCTGCTGAGGCGAAGTGGTTGCCTTTCCATGGTCACACTGAATAGATGTTGAGACAATAAATTAATCAACAAGAGTTATGAAAGTAATTGTAAAAAATGTATGCAGTAAAAATTTGAAATATTGCAGCAACAAATTGTAACAATGATTGATCAAAGGTTGAGTTGAATGGTATGTAAGATATTTACCCCCATAGTCACACCCCCTCCATCTATTCGATTTAAGTTGTAATCGATCAACAACTCTTCACCTGGAACTATTGTTTTTGTTGCACATACAAACATACGATTTCCTTCGCATGCCTCAAATATGCAATTCAGTTTCTTAGTTGTTTCCACTAGTTGTGTACTATTTATAAAGCCCACAATGTTTCGAGTATCTTTTGGCCTTCCATCAATATACATAGTTGCCCCTTTATTTTGATTGTTATCTAGTAGTTGTATATAATTTGCAACAACTTCGTATCTCCGCATACTTTGCGTATATAGGACCAACATCAACCAATGATTGTATTTGTATAATGGTCCGACATAATCCATCAATTCAGTTACAGTTCCATAACCAACCTTTATGCCATCCATGGAAAATAACCCTAATCCATGTAAGGACGAAGGAGAAATCCGATACATCCTCCCACTGATGAAGAAATCTGTGTCCACTTCAGGTAGCTCCTTAGGTGCCCATCGTTGCACTAGATGTTTATACCTCAAGGGAAACTCAATGTCACCTATGCTCTCAACATC
>SNQJ01S0064969.1:33549-61041 GCA_010110895.2 Picea sitchensis
CGAGTCACTGGGAGATCCAGCTTGACTCTCTGACAGTTAAACTTCACTGACAAAATCTTCATACTTTTTACTTTTTCCATTTTTTATTTGATCGTCGCACCCTCCTATGAGGGACAGTGCGGAGATATAAGATCAACACACCCTACCTTTTTGGCATAGTGCAGAGTTTCCACACTGTATTGGTTCTCTTTCCTGCGACGATCAGGGATCGACGCAATGTGTTAGTCTACAACCTACGACGATTGTGAAAATTTTGATTTTTAATGGTTTTTCCTTACCCAGATCTTGGATTTGGTTTTGGGGTGAATTTTTGGGTTTGATTATGATCTTTTTACAGTCTGATTGACAACTTTGAAACTACTTTTAGCCATCTTTGCTTGTTTTATTTTGAAAGATTTTATCTCTTTCTTTGAGTGTCTTTCAGTTACAAAGCATTGTTTTGTCTTTAGAATTGTTTAGTGAAAGAACTTCTTTTTCTTTTATTGAATAGTTCATGTTAAAAGAGAAAATTTGTTTGGGTTGCTTTGTTTGATCGAGATATCTATCTTTGAAACAAAAAAAATCTTATATCTTGGTTTACATTAGATTGGGGGCATCCTTGCATTTGAAGTAGAAAAATTGCATGGTTTTTGGCATTTTTGATCGTGAAATCTTAAAAAAAAAATTCCCCCTCGTGGCCGGGGGGTGGGGGGGGGAAAGAATCGTGTATTGGTGTACAGTCTATTTTTCTCATTCCTTGAGAATATTGATATTGATGAGTTTAGTATATTTTGGGACATTTTGGATTTGCGAATTAAAATGTTTTCTCCTTCTCGCAGCATAGCTTTCATTGAAATGAAAAAGTTGCATCTTCATCTCTTTGCATAACTTTCGAGTCGGTCAAAACACCATATTGTTCACACCATCTTTCTTTTGAGTAACAATAGCCTTAAAATAAAGCGCTTATAAAAATTGATTAGACATTTTTATATTTTCTGGTAGCAAACCTACATTAGATCAGTTGAGTTAGGGAGCAGTGAAATCCACTTGCTACATTTTGTCCTGGGAAGCCCTTCTAACACTAGGGTCAATCAAGAGGTCGCATTAAGATTGGCAGAGTTACTCACCCTGCTTTGTTGGTCTTGGTGTAGATATTGCGCCTATTATGGGGGTCGCTTGAAGGTATACCCACAATGATGAGTGGAAGCCTTTCAAGTTGATTTCAGGCTAGATACCATGCCTTTGCACGTGGATCAAATTGTCGACTGTTTCCCCATGCATCACTGTTGTAGTTGGTAACCTTAGTAGACTATTTCCTTAGGGTCTTTACACAAGGTGAATGTGGAGGGGGAAGTCTTCACGGTATCTGGAATCAACGTTGTCCAAACTCACTCAGACTCGTTGGAGGGTATACCCACGATTATGTGTGGAAGATTGCACCAGGGTGTAAGTCCGTTAAGTAGGTCGTCAATGTAAATTTTACACCTGCTCTATCTTATCCCCTTATTTATTGTTCTCGCAACGTTGGATTTCATCACCAACTAGTGTGTTCATTGTAATAAGGTTTTGTTTTCTTGTTTGCTCCCTAGATTTTTAGCGTGTGCTGTTTGTTTTCCCTAGCGGACTCTAGGTTGGATTTGTTTTTAATGACATCACTTCCCGGAATGACCAATGAGGGAACCCCTTTTCCAGGGGAGTTTTTTTTCCCTTCTTACAGAAACATTAGTCCTCCTCACATCACCACTTTGAGCCTTCCAGGTCTCACAATTGGATTACCAGTATGGTTGTTTTCCATTTAGGTAATCTTGAATGCAACTAATGCTTTTGTTTTAAGCACATCCCCCCAAGAACATCAATCTCATGTTGATCCTTCACCTTCTTCACCAGTAAGATATTCTTCACCTTCTTCACTTGCAAGGTCCTCTTCCATTTCATCTTTTTCGCCAAATTACAATACAAGTTTGTGGTTAGGACGTTCCTCAGATGTTGATAGATGAAGGTGCGTCCGTTAGTATTTTGTCCTCTATTTCCTGGCAAACTTTGGGTTGTCCTCAGCTTGCGCTGGTTACACAGAATCTGTTATCTTTTAACAGAAGAACTAGTCAACCTTTAGAGACCCTTCCTTAGTTTCCTGTAACTTTGGGAGATAAAACTATCTTTATTGACGTCATGGTAGTCCAAGACCCCTTGTATTTCACTTTACTCTTTGGGCGAGATTATGTCTATGCCATGAAAACTATTTTGTTTACTCTTTTTCGTGTGATATATTTTCCTCACGATGGAATAATTGTGACTATTGATCAACTTTAATTCATTGGTCCTGACTGGGTTACCTCCCTCCATGGTTCTTATATGCAGACGGTATCTCCCCTGCCACATGTTAATTATGTGGCATTTTCTCCCATGACTTTAGCTTCTGATGATTTGGATCCAGTAGTTGACATGGTGATCTCTTTGGTAGGGCTATTAGAGGCTGACCTCCTTACCCCTATTGTGGCCCTCGACATGTGTTCCTTTTAGAGTGTGTTTCTTCCGTCAAATGAAGATCTCTTGGAGGCCATAACCGAGTTTTTTCCCTTGACATGGTGTCCTTCTGGAGCATTGTCCTCTTGGAAGCCATGATCAAGAAGAGACATTTTGAGCATGGTTTTCGGATTTCAATATCATTAAAAAATCAAAACAACTGAGGATAGTTATCGTGTCTTTGTAGTAGCCTCGTTAAAAAATGAAACAGAGCTTATGAGCATAGTTCCCGTTTCTCTGTCAAGCTCGTTAAAAAATGAAACAGTGGTCTGGAGATTATACCTAGAGTCACGAGGATAGTTTTTTCATCTCTGTGGAAACCTCATTAAAAAATGAAACAAAGGTTGTGGGGATAGTTTTCACATCTCTGTAGCAACCTCATTAAAAAATGAAATAGAACTTATGAGAATAGTTCCTATTTCCATGTCAAGCTTGTTAAAAAATGGAATAGAGGTCTGGAGATTGAACCCAGACTCTCGAGCATAGTTCTTGTTCCTATGTCAATCTCATTAAAAAATGAAACAAATTGTTCTCCCTCTCTGTTTGAGTCAAGTCCTTCGTCTAGTATTTGAAGCTTCATTTCATTCTCCTTTGCAGTTGGATGAAACAAAGCTTGGGGGGGTTTGCTTCTAGCCTTTGGACTTCATGTTGGAGTTGAGCTGCTAGCTTCTTAAGCTGGGGGATAAGTACCAACCATGTGTTGGGAAGTCACAAACATAGTTTTCTCTGGTTCAATCTTGTGTAAAAATGAAACCACCTACCTCAAGCATAGTTTTCTCTGGTTCACGCTTGTGTAAAAATGAAACCAGGTCCAAGCATAGTTTCCTCTCATTTACGCTTGTGTAAAAATGAAACCAAGTGCAAGCATAGTTTTGTTTAGTTTTTAATCTTGTGAAAAAATAAAATCTATCCCAAGCATAGTTTTATTTTGGTTTTAAGATTGCATAAAAATTAAAACAATCCCGAGCTTAGTATTTGTTCTTTCTCATGCACGTAAATCAAGGAGAATGTAACCGAGTAAAATTTTATCACTTTTTTGGACTCATAAAGGTTATACAAAAAAGGAACCCCCTGGAGTATCGTTTAAGCTCTTTTCATTCTCCATAAGAGATCTTGTTCTTTTCACGCTCGTTAAAGTATTTGAAGAAAACGTCTGTTGAGTGATAGTTTATCTTTTTTTCAGTCTCATCAAACTACTTTATGAAAAAAGACTTTTTGGAGTTTTCTTTAAGTGTTTTTCAGACTCTCTAAACATGAAAAACCCTTGAGTTTTCTTTCTTTGGACTCGTAAAACAAACATCGAAAGGCCCATATGGGACTGCACCATTCCTTCCTAGGGTTCATTAAACATACTCCGAGGGACTTGTCTGAAGGATGATCTTATAGTTCAAGCATATGTTATCCTCCTCAATCTTGTGTAAAAATAAAGAGGTACTCGCAAGAAATGGTGGCCATGACCTGTCTTAATTGGTGGCCATGACCTATCTTAATTGACATGGATCTTCGCATGTCAACATTTATGCTTTGAGTCATTTGTATTTTGAGTATGGGAATGCCTAACTCAATGATGATATATTATTTTACTGTATTTCCTTGTTTGTTGGCAAGTTTTCGACCGATTGTTCCTTGTTCCGTACACACATTCGACAAAGTATTTCATCTATCACTCTGTTCTAACTTCATACTTTGGGGGGCTCTATGTTACACATTATTTTCATCATCCCTATGAACGTTAATGATGTAAACCTATCCTTTGTCTTTAGAAGGATCAGTGGCCTGAATTCCTAAAGAAAGAAGGGAGAAGAACTTTTCCTGAGAGAAGAAGTTGTATTTTCCTTTGTAAAAAACCCTATTAAGGAAGATCTCCATAGGCTGCACTATACGCAGGGTGCGACGATGCCTGATTTCGCACCCTGCTCTAAAGCTAGACTGCGATGTTTCCGCAGGCTGCACTATATCTAGGGTGCGATGATTCCTATATGTGGGAAAAACGAGCATCTTCTCGATGCTTCTAGAAGGAGAAGCTTCTATGGTGAGGTGGCCTCTGAGCAGTTTGGATCTTACTCGCTTTCATGATTTAGTGGGATCATCCTAACCTCCTCACCTTATACTCTTTAGATTATAAAAGGAGAGGAGCTCTCATGGAGAAAGTTAGATTGGCTTGAGGTTGAGTTTTGTAGATTGGAAAGTTGGATTTAGATTGTTAGCTTGGTTAGAGTGGATTTGAGATTTTCTTTTTCAAGATAGATTGTGAGTAGCTATCAAATCTACAGTCTCAGAATCCGTGGATTAGAAGTGTGTGGGAAGCAAATAATTGTTGGAAGGAACCTGACAACATCAAGGCATCTGGTTGTATCTTTCTTCCACATTCTTTAATACATATATACTTTTCTTTCATATATGAATGTTTTTTGTCCATATTATATGATTCCTTGATCACGTACATAGTTTCATAACAAATAGAATCTGTTATTCTTGTCTTCGTTGGCTTGTGTTTATTTGTAGATATTTCTCCATAAGCCTCGCAATAAAGATTGGATTGCATTGGTGAAATCGGATCTTCGATATTTAAAAGGTATGTTCTAGATCCATTTCTCATTTAATAATCAAAATCTAAGGAAAGAGTAGTGTACTTTCTTGTGTTGTTCTAGTTTCATAGTGAAGCTAGGGGGATTGATTTGTGTCCGCACTTAACAATTATCCTGATAAAAGTGGTATTAGAGATATTACGTAGGATTTCACAACGTGACATTTCCTTGTAATTATTTGTAGCATTAGTTCACTAGATCATAAGGGTACCACGACACAAAAAATGTTGGTGTTGAGTTGCATTGAATTAGATATTGAAATGATCATGTTATGGATCAAATATTTTAGTAGTTTATCAAATATATGATGGGATGCCTCCATGGTAGAGGTTCAAGCCTTGAATTCAAATCCCTATACCAAGAGTATATCATTTTGGTGAAGACAAAGACATTATTCTCATTTTGGTAGGCATTTGGTAAAGTTCACCCCCATATACAACCTCATTTCCTACTAGAATTGGTAATTTCCAAGGATATATCTAAGGCATTTCATTGAGATAAATTGATGGTCATAAGGATATACATGATATATGTTATGGTTTATATGGTTGTGATATATTACATGTTTACTTCATGATTTCATGATAGTTTGAGGAGGTCACAATGGTGAGATTAGGTCGTGATAAGTTGAGGAGTTTAGGATGGTGCGATGAGGTTTTGATTGTGTGAGGAGGTTGTGATAAGTTAGGAAGTGCTGAAATTTCTATTAATCCAAAACCTAGGTACTTTGTTATCTAGTGATTTCCTTACTGCAATCATATTAGCAGCTCACAAAACAAAAATACACTACTAAAATATTCAACTGAATAAATCTAGCAAAAGTAAAAATGGAAACCATATCATGCAAACATAAACACCATTATTTTTGGGTAGATACCCCTAGAAAAATCCCATAGGGAAAAATAGATTTGAGAATGATTTTATTATGCTAAAATTAGGGCTCCCGTGATAGGGATAATGTCCTACTGAGAGAAATACAACTGTAGACAAACTTGGAAAAGTATGATCTGTTGTATGCCCCAAAACTACATGCTTTTTGAGGTGTATACGACTGTCCTTCAACAAACCTATGTATGCACACGACTTTATCCACCAGAACCCATGTACATATATGAAAAATCTGTATGGAAATGTTCATATGACACAACACTCTCATGTGGCTTAAATTAGCTAAAACCCACCTGCATTGCCTCTATTCTCTATTCTCCTTGACCTGATACCTAGATGGAAGTCCTTTTCCACCTATCCAAGATATCCTTGAATCAAAGTCCTTCTTGATCCAAGCTCTCAAGTATCAAGTGTGTCAAGTGTCAAGTGTATCTTCTCCTTCACCCTAGCCTTTCTTTTATAATCATGAGTTATAATCTATTTCTAATATCACTTGAGATTTAAATTGCATCCTAAGATATTATGCTGATTTATTTTAGCACTTTCATGAAATAACTCAATTAACTAATTACATAATTAATTAATAAAAGCACTTTACTTTAATAATTCCTTTAATTAAAGTAAAGTTAGGGATAGAAGTTTTTGGATGATTTCCACACATCTAGACACATAGACCCATGTGGAAATACCTTCCTGATGCTACCACTAAAATCAACACTCCCTCTTAGAGAGGACGATATTATGCACCACTCCAAGTTTGTCTCTGAAGAAAAAAAACTTCCCTTTAGCCAAGGGTTTGGTCAGAATATCTACAACCTACTGATCTGTGGAAATATATTGAATCTTCATTGCTCCCTTTTTGATTTTATCTCGAAAGAAGTGGTATATTATATCTATATTCTTGGACATGTCATGGAATACTAGATTCTGTAAGATTTTGATACAACTCTGGTTATCACATTATATCACTGTAGGCTCCAACTCTTGATCAAATAAAATTGTAAGAAATTTGCAGATCCAAATGGCTTCACAAATATCCATGCTCACTACCATATACTTTGCCTCTGCTAAACTGAGTTCTACAAAAGTCTGCTTCCTATTGAACCAAGTGACTACTATTGATCCCAAGCTTAAGCAACACCCCAAGATGATATTTCTGTCTATTTCACTCCGCTCCTAATCCGAGTTTGTATATCCTTGCAACTCCACTCTATCTCCTCCAATATATATCAATCCATACTCCACTATACCTCTCAAGTATATGAGCACATGTTTCATTGCTACCCAATGCCCTGGGTTCTTGGTTGAGTCCATACAAGGCCTTCTTAAGCCTACACACATGAGACTCCCTCCCATGTACCTCAAAGCCATGAGGTTTCTCTATGTATACTTTATCCTCAATGATCATGTTGAGAAAATATGTTTTCACATCCATATGATGTATCCTCCACCTCATAACTCAAGAAATAGAAATAAAAACTCGAATAGAAGCATACCCAATGATTGGAGAAAATGTGTTCTTGTACTCAACTTCCTCTTTCTAGGAGAACCCTCTCGCCAAAAACCTCACTTTGAACTTCTCGATGCTACCATAGACACCATACTTGATCTTGTAGAGCTACCTCCGATATTGGCACTATGTACCAAACATAATTCCTCATAATAGAGGTGTACTCCTCTACCATGGAATCCCGCCATACCTATTGATTTGTTGCTTCCTCAAAACTAGAAGGATCAACATCAATGGTGCTACTCATAAGAGAATATAGTTTGGAAACTTCCTCGGAGGCCTACGCTCTCTAACCACACTCCTAGGAGCCTCACCAACATCCCTCAATGTCTGTAATATCCACCTAGGTCTCATGCCATGAATGGAAGGGGATAACTTTTCCTCCCCACCTAAAGTTTGAATTTCCAACTACTGCTCATCCTTTGGGGCCTTCTTCTCTTCGTCCTCTATCACTACCGATGAATCCTGATATTTTCTAGATGCCAAGTTTCCCTCAAACTTTTAATGTCTACTCAAAACTATCTTCCACTATGCTGGAATGAATATCCTTTAATCATTTTAGGTCTCGATGTACCCTACAAACATACCCTTCTATCATGAAGGCTCCAACTTCGTCCTCTTCTCCACATGCACACAGATGTTGTAAGACCCCCTCTCTATACCCCTAAATATATGTAATTAATCATAGTTAATGATTTCCATGCAATGACATGTAAATTTTATAAGTATATTACTATTTTATTTAAAAAATCCAACAACTGACTGATGGGTGTAACCTTGAATAGTACTGGCCATGATACCACTAGAGGAAAGAATGAGGACAACTATTGAGAGTGTGGGGGGGGGATTTCATTATACTAAAATGACCCAAACATCCTTGTGGATACATTATTTTGGAAATATTCAGATTATTTACTTAGCCATGATCTCAAGAAAAATCAATTAATGGGAAGGGGTTGGTAGTTGAACAACCAA
The DNA here is from genome assembly GCA_010110895.2 of Picea sitchensis. NCBI lineage: Eukaryota > Viridiplantae > Streptophyta > Pinopsida > Pinales > Pinaceae > Picea > Picea sitchensis. Next base: position 42,013 of record SNQJ01S0064969.1, read on the forward strand.
CCACCCCCATGAATACAGGCATGGGGAAATCCACCCAAGACACCAAAGGATTCCATTCAAAGGTAAAACTTAGTACCAATTTTGCAACCCAATTTGACCCCACGAGTTCCTTCTGATAGAAGGAATATGATAGGTCGATAATCTTCCTATGTGGGGGGGGGGGTGATCTTGCAACATAAGCACACGAGTGTAGACATAAAAGGAGGGAGAGACGAGATGAGAGAGTTATCTATTTTTTGGGAAAAAGGGGGCAAAGGCTTCTTGTTTTGTAGGGGTTGTGAGACGCAGGTCTTAGAGAAATAAAATAGTCGCAAGATTTGTCTGAGAACCTAAGAACCTATTTTGAGTTGAGAGACTGTGAGCTTGATGTTGGAAGGGCATCTAATAAACCTAGAATCAAGCCTAATCTAGTGGAGGTGAGCGTCGAGAATTCCTTGATGGTATCATGGATTTTCATGAGGGTGGCCTACTACCAAAACTAGTAAGCATGCAAAGCCTATGGTTGGGTGGAAATGTGAACACCCATAGTTAGTTGGCTAGTCACGACTTGTACCAGATAAGTATTTATGTATTCTATGTAATCAAATTGAAATAAAGGATTGATGCCTGTAATTGTTTTGTGAATGTATATTCTTAGTTAATGGAATTGGTACTTTCCCATTGACTAGTCTCTATGTCCGGTGATTTAGGAGAGTAGTGCATGCTTTACATAGTTGAAGGTAAACATCCAATAATGTCCTAAAATAAAGAAGGTAAACCCTTGTTTATGCATGCTGTGTGCATAAAAGTACATGTATTCATTATAATGGATTTCATGAGAAGGGGAAGATGGTCTATAAGTTAAGAAACAAGTAACGATTCCTGAAATGAATTAAGTGTTATGTTCTTCTGGAAATGGAAGACGAATCAATAGTAAATCCTGTGTATAGGAGGCTAGAGAAGGCCAACAAGCCCTATATACCTCCTAATTTGGAGGAATAAAGGTCTCTACATAGTCAGAGAGCCTTATTCCCGTTAAACCTCCTTTCCTCAAAGGGGAAGGATTGCAAGATGAAATCTTCAAATTAGACCAAAGTGAGAGTTTCTTAATCATGTTGCAAAGTGAGTTTGATGGCTCAAAATCATGAAAAAATACTTAAGGAATGATCTTGGAAGGAACCTAAGTAGAGAAGTCCTAAATAAAACTGTTAAGCAAAGGAAAACCTTAGAAGAACCCTTGAAAATTGGCTAAGTTATGATTTCAGATGGTTAACCTATAGAGATCCCGCGTTTTGAGTCAGAATGAATCATAGCCATGGATTCAATGAAGGGAGTAAATCCTAGCCTTACATTGGACGACATAGCCGTTAGAGTGAAAAGGACTCCGATGGGAGAGGATTTGAGTCAATGAGGGCCATTGATGTCACTAGAGAGTGGTCATAGTGATATACATACCATCAATGTCAGTCACAACTGCGTTGGAGTGTAAACAATCGGAGATCCAAGTATTGGATTCTGGAGAAGACCGACAATGACAAAGGATTTCAATGACGAATAGGATATGTGGAAGTACCTATTTGTGTAATCCCTTACATCAGGTGATGACATGTAAGGACACATCTGTCAATGCGTTAAACCATGGGTGGATCCACATGTCATGTGGGTGTCGAGCCATGTGTCAGGGTTAATTGGACATTTGAGACATCAACCAACGTGAGTCTTGATGCCACGTGTCATGATAGGTGTTTATTTGCGAGCATGAAACATGTCCAAATATGCTAGCATGGCATCCACGATGTCATGAGGATGACACATGTCAATTCAAAATTTTTCAAAGCGCGGATGGGACCTAGTAGGGATGAGTCCTTTGTTTGGTCACCCATAATTTTTTACCATTGGATTTGAGGGTAGGTAGATCTCCACCGTCGATAAGAGGATGCTGCCTTCAGGATGTTTGAGTGTGGATCGCTAGGGAACTTCGATGGGGAATATTCTAAAAGGTGATATGGACTGTTGGATATCTTGATGGTGAGTATCGTCAGGGAAGGGCGGTTGGAGTAGCATTGGGTTTTCATAGTGGGGAACACTACGATGGAGAATAATTCAAAGAGTAATCAAGGCCATAGATCAGGGATCCACTAAGAAGTAACCACAACTATAGATCATTGTGGGTATTTCCTGGGCGAGGCCAAAAGGAAAGGTGACATCATGCTGACAAGGATGACATCCCAAAGCCAATGCATAATAGATAGGTGTAAACACTTGGATGGACAAGCCAAGCCCTCGATGATGATTTGTACACGACGTCAATACACGTGGAGGCCCATGTGTCCAATGATGAATGTGCCACGTTTCATGGTAATTTGGAATTTTTAGTGGGTGAATCATGACATGATATGAGTGCCATCTAGCATGAGAGGTGGCAGGTAGTGATAGGTCCACATGTCATGCCACAATTTAACCAAGTGGTGAGGTAGGGTCCCTATCATAGTGAGGTCACTTGGACACGTGTCAACATCGTGGTGATTGGGGGTGGGGGGGTACATGATGGAAGGTGTTCCGTCAATCTAAACCTTGATCCAAGGAAGGGGTGTAGAGTTAATACTATACCATTGGTTCCACGCTGAAAACCACATTGGGTGGCAAGTTGTAGTAGCGCCATGTGTCTGAGGTTCCCACAAGGGAGGCGATTGTTAACTGTCGAGCTGGTAAATAATATGATGTGATTGGGGTTGTTTCCTGTCTAACTCCGAGGACGGTTAGATTGGTCTAAGGGAATTCCATTGAAGCGGGTTTTTTGGAGTAGTCCGAGACACCAATATGATTGAACTTCGATGGGAGGAATTCTAGAATGAATGAGGACCATAAATTATGAAGACGTCGAGATCTAATTCTAGTCATGGATCTCTATGGGTCCCAGTGATTTTGAAGGGGAAATTCCTTTAGAGTAGAAGGTAAATGTCAAGCTGGTGAAGGATCTGAAATAATTAGAGCCATTCATTTCCCTACTATGAGGATCACCATATATTTTAGAGTGCACATTGGTTGGAGTGAGTCAGTCGGTGGAATGTGAATCTGATGGAGGAGACCTCGAATGGTAAAGGAAGGCTCCGAACATACCCGAGCCATTGATTTTGAGGGACATATAGGTCGAGGATTTGATTAGATTGGTAAGATAGGTGGCTTGTGTCTCATCCACATACATGCTAGCAGACATGTCACCACTAGAATGTGATGTGTTATGACAAATCAATACCATTTCATATGGACACAAGTGACGGGGAGACACATGGATGCCACATGGAAATGAGGTATATTTTGGCCAAGGAAGGACTATGAAACTATGGAAGGCCATAAATTATGATCTATGACCCATATTTGAGCATGATTATAGTCATTGGAAAGATCTTGATGACCAAAAGATGATGGTACCCTTGAGAAGAGGTTTTTATATGGTTGAGGAAAATAAAAATTTTGATACCCCATCCCTTAAAAATGTACTTAGGGGGTTGGGTGTATTACACAATAGTATCAGAGTAGAGTTCAAACACTAGGCTTGGATGGGCCAAAAAAAAATCATAAGATTGGTACAACAAAGCTAATATTATCCTGTTGAAGAGTGTTTCTTCCTTAAAAGTTCGTTTAGTATCTACATAATCTCCTTGAGAGGAAGGACTACATATTGAAATTTTGTCTTGGAATTTATTACAACAGAAAAGTTATATGTTGATTTGCAGCAGAAGAAACATATTCTTGCTTTGTTGGAATGATAACTACTCCTATAGGAGTGGGAATATGCTGACAAGCATCAATGGTTGAACCTGAATGAGAATGGATGAAAATAGTAGAATCCTGTTAAGGGATGCTTCATTCTAGACAATGAATGAATTGAATGGTTATAATAAATTGTAATGCGTCTTGTAAGTATGGGTTGTTGGATCCCTGACAATCATAATTGATGCTTCAAATGGAAGACTAAATCCTATATATATATAAGTCCTCATGTCTAGAGGACTAATGGAAAACTTGTAGGGTTAGTTTACTTGACCTATAATGAATGAAACTTGTTGCTGAGATAATCTATTTAAAAAAAGTAAAGAAGGAGTCCTTTTGGACTAATGTTAGTTCCCATAACAGAGGAAGAGTAATATGGGCATATGAACAAGCTTTCATGACTGTATTAAAGAAAAATATGTGCATATTAACCTGAAGGCATGTCTATGCATACAAATGCAGGGGTAGACAAATGTAATACATTTGCATTGTACTCATGAGTAAAATGATGGGTGCACAAGGATATGCTGGAATGCATATGGAAAAGATTGAACATGCATATAACATGCATATAGACTTGTTATAGTATGTTATTAGATGTAAACTGTAGTGTTTTCTTAGATAACATGGTTAATGAAATGTTGATTCTGAATATGGTAAAGAAAATGATTGGGCATTTTCAGATGACCAATGGGTTAGATTAACATTCAGAGGTGGATAATAGCCATATGGGTATGGCTTAGTATACTCAAGTAGTAGTGAGAGGAAATATAGAAAGTGATTTCCTTGGTAAATGTATGTTGACTAAGAATGGTTTGAGGCATGAAGAGAGGCTAGAATTGTTATCTTGTTGCCTTAGGTAATGTGGTAATTACCTAGTTAGTGTTTCTCGAATTGTGGAATGCTTTGGTAGTAGAAGAGAAAAAGTTGCTTTCTTGTTGGCTTCCATCATGTAAAGAGGGTAGCATAATTATGAATTTATTGGTGAAATTGGTTATGTAAATGACTGTAGGCTCTCATCAAAAGGGATGATGTTAAATAAATGTGAACGAACAATATAAAAAGGTGCAAGTGATGCACATACATAATATATATAAGAGGCATGGTAGGACTTCTTGAATGAGTAGACCACGAGGCAAGATGTGTAATTTCCATGTTTGAGGAATGCCATGGATGCATGGATGGCTTATGTTGAAGGGTATTTTTTTCCTTGATTGAATTCTATCTTGAAGTAGGGGGGGGGTATGTCACTCTTCATAGAATTTAGTATAAATCGTTGAAATAATAAATGAACAAGAAACCTTTGTTCCCATGATAGAAGGAAACATGATTATGCCTTTGAATATTGCATGAGAATGATTGTGAACAATCATGAGTTAAATAAATTTAAGTAAATGAGAATGTGAAATTGTAAAGAGTGTCTATGATAGACACACATCCATTATATTGATGCATGTGGTTGAGTGCATGAAAGCACAAGGTGAAATGAAAGGTGATAAATATAGGTAATTTTTTCGAATGTATAATCTGAGTGCATAATAAGAATGCATTCTTATATTCCTTATGGAATATTGGGTAAATCCCTAGAATGATGAAATTGAGGTTGAATCAAGTTTGAGGTCATTTCAGATAGTGATGAATATGCAACAAGAGATTTGCATGATTGAAGAAATTCCCTGTGGAGGAACTGTGTGAGAACTCTGTCAAGAGAGCAGAGCCATAACATTAATGATTGCTGGAAAATTAGGCACTGGGTCGCAAAGTCTATTTATAAAAGAATCATGGATTACATTCTAACATATAATGCATGCATGAGAGACATGCAAATGAATGATGACTAGTTTGATCCTTTTTGGGAAATGTGCATAATGCATTGGTTCATACTTAATTGTGAACTAAAATCTTGACATTGTAGTATGTGGTTGCATCCAAGAAAGGTCAATCCAATATTGACTGAGACTGCTCAAGGAATGGAGTATGCAGATCCTGAAGGGATAGATTACGTAAGTAATAAATGAGAAAAGGGAGGAACACTTTCTTCACTTTAAGACTCTTAATCACGAGACATAGTTGTATGCTCTAAAAGAACGACCGTGCAAGCCAAGGAAAACAAAATTAATAAATATGTTTAAATAAATGGGATTGGTTAAGCTATGTTGTGCAAAGGAGTTGGAAGGAGGGAAAAATCCCCGATCTCCATTTTTTTTGTTTAATGTGTCTCTAGGATGAGTAAATTGAGATGTTGTTATGTGTGAATGAGTTAAACATGAAAATGTTGATAACTATATAAATGAAGAAACCAAAAAAATCTTAATGTTGGTTGCACTCATGAATGTTGAGACATATATAATTTGTTTTTGCAAAATTAAATAGAGTGCATATAGTGTGCATATATAATAGAGTGAAACATATCTAATAGAGTGCATATAGATATGTTGAAACATATCTAATTGTTTTTTGCAAAATTAAATGCTATGGTACATGCATTTTGAATTTTACATGAAAACTGATATAATTGTGAATGTGATGATGCTTTCTATGTGTAGGAAAGTATTGGAGTTATTGGGAAAGGAAAATTTCCAATAGTGGACAAACTCAAGAAGAGGATGGGTACCAAAAGGGGTTCTGATAGAAAATAACTATGGAAGGGGTACCTTAGGAGTACCCATGGATCACCACTGATGAGGTAATATAAAAAAGGCGTTGGAAACCAGGACATGTATAAATATTTCATGTCCATGTGACATGAGAATCAAAAGGGATTGGGTAAGAATCCCTTTTGAAAGACTTTATTATCTTAATGATAAGCATGGGAATTTTTATTGGCTGTTGTATTTCATTAACACCCAAGAAGGGTTAGATTTAGGAAAAGAATCTAAATGCTAGAGGGAAGAACCTCTAGCAACCAAGGATGATTGAGATCCTTAAAAGAAAATTCATGAACACAGTGTCATGAATACATTGACAAATCAAGAAGGATTGGGAACAAGAGTGATCATAAGCAACACCATGATTGGAGGAATTGAGGAAATGCATGTTGAATGAAAGGAGGTGGTATTGGACTGCCCATCATGGAAGAAGGACCTTCCAATATTCCAACAGAGTTGTAAAATTTTAAAGAGAGGAAACTTGGGTGGCCATGAACATTGGCACCCTAATTATCAACAAAGAAAGAATGTTTGAATTCATTCATATGAAATTTTAATTTCATATAATGTGTGCAGATTTGAAGTCATGATCAACTCAATACTCGAAACAAATTCATGCTATAATAATAAATATGAAATGAGAAGCCATGTGGTGTGAGGTTGGATGGGCTCCAACTTTCCATAACAAAGTACCAACATAAAATGTGGTAGTTTGAAATTAATACAAGGCTACAATATGTGTGAATGTGGCCATGGAAATGAACTCATGGATTGAATTATTATGAAATTTGAATGCATTTTGAAAATATTGGTATGCTGAAATAATACATATGTAAGGATTGATAATTTTCTTCTACTTCATATTATTGAATAGATAAAAGGGATTTAATTTTTAGTATGTGATGAGGGAGCATCACTCCAACTCAACAACGTGCCAGCTAGACAACACATCAAAGCACGCATTCAATGAAGGGAGAGGCTTCAACCCTCTCATTTTTCAAAATTCAAAATGTAATTAAATGATTGTAAGACTGGAAGAGCCAAAGCCATGATTTTGTGTAGGCTGTAGATAGAGTCGCCTTTAATGGATGACAAGATGAAGATCTAGATCCGATTTGGATATGGATGGCCATTGAATGTAATTAATGAGAATAGGTAGCTTGGAGGGAAGAGATCGAGGAGCCCCTCTTTGAAAAAGACTTTTGTTTCCTGTTTTCAGTAGTAAGAATAGATGAGATTAGGATAGGGAGAGAGAGCTGAGACTCTGTAGCAGTCCAAGATTTGTACACATTGTAACCAGACATTTATGTTAATGAAGGGAGAAGTTTTTCCTACACATGGTTCTTTGTGTGTTTCCATGTGTTTTTTGAATGTCGCGTGTGTGTTCATTTATGTTGTAGATGTATGTGATAGGTTCCATCTGCAGGGATAGACAAAATCTGTTGACTTTGAGTTTTCTGATTTCAGTCTGGTTCTTTGTGGCTTCATGCAAGAGGTTGCATGACATAGTGCTGAGGACTTTGTAAGCCAGTGCAAGAGTGCACATCTGAGAAGCCTCAAGGTTGCTGAACACCTTGGAGGTAAGACTGTGCAGAGGAAGCGTAGAGAGACAAAATTGCTGAGGATTTTGTGAAGCTCTTCCAGGAGGGCATTGAGTGAGTGCAAAGAGTGCACAAGAAGAACTCTATTTAGAGTTCAAATATAAGGGGAGTGTCGAGGAGAGAAGACACTTACAGAGTTTTTGAACACTCTGTAGGATCAACAAGGCGTGATTGAGCAGAAGTTGCCAGGAGGGCACTTATATCCTTTCAAGGAGAGAAAGGAATAGGGTTGCTGAACACTATGGAAGAAGACATGTGCGAGGAGTGCACCAGGGAAAAACTCAGATGAAGTGTTGATACACAACCATTTGAAGGCTAGTTAGAGCACAAGGAGTGTGCACAGGAAGAACTTGTTTCAAGTTTGAAAGCTTAGGAGGTCGAGTGCAAAGTGTGCTAGGAGGAGCACCAGAGGTATTCTAAGGAAGCAGAGGGCCAAGTCCCTTAGAACTGAGTAATTTCATAAGCTCAGGAGAGATAACACAATGAGTGTGCAAGAGTGGACTATTCTAAGTCCAAAATCTCAGGAGAGATAATGCAAGTTTACACGTAGAGCGCGAGTACGCGCCAGAGCTGAGGTCGAGTTTCATTACCAAAGCTTAGGAGGGATAACGTTCCCAGAACACAGACAAGACCAAAATGAACAAGACTCGCAGGAGGAATATTCGAAGGTCGATACCTTCGAGACTTAGAAAATATTCTAAGTCAGAAAGTAGGAGGAAGCTCAGGGGGAGGAGCACAACAACCATTAGATCAACTGCAGTGGGTGAAATTTGGACCGATGAATCCACGTCCAGACATTGGAGGAAAAAGTGTAGGGAATAACAGATCTCGACCCTCAGATCTGAGCGCAGTGGATCAACAATGTTGGATCTGGGGGAAGTAGCACAAGGCTTAACACTTGTGCATGTAGGAGAGTCAAACTCACACTATGCAAAGTCCCGACATCATCAAGATCGTCCATCGGAAAGAACGCGTGGCGAGCAAGCAACATTTTGCTGACTCGCAACTCGAAGGAGTCAACGTGTGAAGTTTTAAGGATTTACGATAACCAAAATCACGATAGAATCTGGGTCGTTGGATCGATCAAGGTTGTGGGTCATCAATATGAGACATCATCATTTCATGATTTTAGGGATCGAAAGATCTATGGAGAAAGGTCTTTTGACTCTATGAAACGCAAAGTCCCGACACCAGGACGAATAGATCTGGACCGTTGGATTGCGGAGATTGTGGACCGTTTCTCCAGTGCTCCGAAATATCAGCATTTGGGGGTTGGGAGATAGGAGGTGACTCGCATCGGGAATTCCCGATACGCAAAATAACAACTAGGTCTGAGCCATCAGATCATAAAGGAGGGTGACCATTGATTTGGCTGAGGGATTTCGAGAGTTTGGGGATCGATATTTCGAAGGACGTGCATTGGGTTGAGTTCCAACTTCGCGAAACGCAAAGTTTCGACACACTCGAAGGGTTAGTCCCAGGTCACAGAGAAGGGTTACATGAGCGGAGGTAAGGGAAGGGGCTAATATCCGTTAAACTCTTTTCGACATTTTGGGACTTGGAGGTGTCGGAGGGTTTTGCATCAGAAGTCCCGATATCGTGAAACACGAAGCGCTCCTTTTGGAGTTGAGCCTGTGGTCGTGTGGACGGTCACACGAGAAAGAGTTAAGGGAGGAGCTAGATGTCACGCTAGGCTCTAAATTGGAGTTTGGGAAATCGGGGATCAGGGAGTCAAGAGGTGGCTCGTTTATAGGAGTCTCAAACTCACGAAACATGAAACGCCTTCTATTAGGCTTGTGGTCATGACGGTGGTCACGCGGGGAAGAAGTTCGCGCCTGGTGTTTATTCACACAGGTCGGGTTTCACAAGGACCTATGGATTTGATTGAAGGTTCCAACAGAGAACTAAGGAGCTATTTTGGGCTCGGATAATTGAAGAATGATCCTTGACCGGGAGGTGAGTGGACCCTACCAAGGCAGAGGTAGGGGGTCTGCATTAGTATGCACAATTTTGAAATTGTTTGGAACTAAAAATTTGCTTGGCTGTATGAAGCATGCATTGAAGGAAGAAGGGTATTAGATATGTAAGTGCTATAAACCCATAAGGAAGACCAATGCTCACTCATTACGAAAGAGACAAATCATGATGAGAAGGAAATATCATGCTTGTGGAATCTGGTTGTAGTATAAAATAGATATGGAAATAAAAATTTGGGATTAGAAATCTGTGGGTAGCATATCTGGAGTTTTTGATAAATTGATGATAGTGTCTCACAGTTACTGTATGCATGTGATGTAGGTGAGAGGAAATATATGTCTTGGAGAGACAAATGATGGATGTCAAGCTGGAAAGCATGGAAAAATGCTATTTTTGTGACATGATAACATTGTGATAAGACATGATCACCATAAAATAATATCACGTTGAGGTAAAACATGCCAGAGGGATGCCTTGACAGAGAAAGATAGAGGGATGCCTCAACTGTAAGTTTTAGTGAAGTCTCATAAAATATTCTTTTGTGAGAAAGACTTGGCAAGAAATATGGATCACCCAAGGGAATGTATAACAGAGAAGGAGATGAATGAACATGAGTCTGGAAGGTGAGTGACTACAAGGAAGAGGAGACCTCAAAAAATCTTGTAAATTTTGATTGGAATCATGTGCTTAGTGGGAATGTCAAGGGAAAATAGTGAGCCAAGTAGATATGAAAACCATGTGGACGTGGATCCATGAAAATGCACATATAAGTATTGCACTAAGGATGCATATTTTACTCTTGAATTATAGACAACAATGAAATGTTAATGCATGGAACTATGAATAATATGCACACTATTTGATGTCTACTGTAGGCATGTTATGAAATGCTAGAGTCTGAGTGAAGACCAGGATGTGAGGAAAAAGAAGATAAAGGCATGACATATGTTGTTGAGAAGAACACCAAGGACAATGTTCCTTTTAAGGGGGAGGGGATTGTAAGACCCTCTCTCTAAAACCATGATTATATGTAATTAATAATAATTAATGATTTTGATTCAATGACATGTAAAAGTTATAACTTTATTATCATTCAATTTAAAAATTCCAACAACTGACTGATGGGTGTAACCTTGAATAGTATTGGCCATGATACCACTAGAGGAAAGAATGAGGAAACCTATTGAGGGGGGTTCATTATACTAAAATGACCCAAACCTCCTTTTGGTATTTACTTAGCCTTGATCTCGAGACAAATCAATTACTGGGAATGGGTTGGTAGTTGAACAACCAACCACCCCTATGAATACAACCATGGGGAAATATGTCTAGGACAATAGAGGCTGCCAATCAAACGTAAACAAATTACTAAGTATACAACTTAGTTTGACCTCATGGATTCCTTCTGACAGATGGAACAAGATAGGTTGAGAACCTTCCTGTGTGGGGGGGTGAGCATGCAAGAGAATCACATAGGTGTAGACAGAAAAGGATGGAGAGACCAAATGCGATATTTATCAACTTTTTGGGGAAAAAAGGGGTAGAGGATTCTAATTTTGAGGGAGTCAACCCACATAGGGGCTGAGAGACATAGGTCTCAGAGCAAGAAACTGGTCACAAGAATGTTCTGAGAAACCAAGAACCCATCCTAAGATGAGAGGCTACGAGATTGATGATGGAAGTGAAACTAATAAACCTCAAAGCGATCCCAATGTATGAGACACAAGTGTAGATAATTCCATGATGGTATCATGGATTGGTAGAGGGGTGGCCTGCTATCGAAGCTACTGAGCATGTAGATCCTATGGCTAGGTTGAAATGTGAACACCCACAATCAGTTGGATGGTCACAACTTGTATCAAATAAGTATTTCTGTATTATGTGTAATCAAACTAAAATAAAGGATTGATTCCTATAATTTTGTTGTGAATGTATATGCTTATTTAATGAAATTTGTACCTTCCCATCGACTAGTCTCTATGTTTGGTGATTGAGGAGAGTAGTGTGTTATTTACACAACTGAAGGTAAATGTCTTGTAATGTCCTAAAACAATGAAGGTAAAATTGTGTTTATGCACGTTGTGTGCATAAAAATACATGTATTATTCATAATGGATTTCCCGAGAAGGGGAAGCGGGTCTATAAGTTTAGGAGCAAATAATAATTCTTGAAAGGAATGAAGTGTTATGATCTTCCAGAAAGGGAAGATGAATAAATAGAAAATCCTATGTATAAGAGGCTAGAGAAGGTCGCAAATCCCTAGATACCTCCTGATTTAGAGGAAGGAAGGTCTTTTCATAGTCAAAGAGCCTTATTCCCATGAAACCTCCTTTCTTAGAAGGGGAAGGATTGAAAGATGCAATATTCAATTCAAAACAAAGTGAGAGTTTCTTAATTGGGTTGCATAGTGATTTCCAGGGCTCAAAAGCTTGACAAAATTCTTAAGGAATGAACCTCGAAGGACCCTAAGTAGAGAAGTCCTAAATCAGAATGTTAAGCGAAGGAAAACCTTTGAAGAACCCTTGAAAATTGGATAAGTTATGATTTTGAACGGTTAACCTATAGAGATCGCGTGTTCTGAGTTAGAGTAAATCATGGTTGTGGATTTAGTGAAGGGTGTAAATACTAGCCTTATATTGGAGGGCATAACCATTGGAGTTCCTAAGTGAAAAGGAATCTGATGGGGGAGGCTTTGAGTCAATGGGGGCCATTGATCTCACAGAAGAGTGGTCATGGTGAGATATGGACCATTAATGCTAATCACAACTATGTTAGAGTGTAAATGGTCGAAGATCCAAGTATTGAATTCTGGAGAAGATCAACAACGACAAAGGATTTCGATGATGAAGAGGACATGTGGCAGTACCTGGTTGGGTAATCCCTTGCATTAAGTGATGACTTGTAATTCCATGTCCATCCACACGTCAAAACATGAGTGGGTCCACATGTCATGTGGGTGTCGAGTCATGTGTTAGGGTTAATTGGATATTTGAGACATCGATTAACATGAGTCTTGATGCCACGTGTCATGACAGGTGGTGATTTTCAAGTGTGCCATGTGTCCAAATATGCCATCATGGTAGGTACATTATTTTTCAAAGGGTTGAGGATTTTCCCTAATGGGGCTCCATCCTTTGGTTGGTCACTCGTAATTATTGACCGTTGGATTTGAGGGTGGGTAGATCTCCACCGTTTTTTGAAGAGTGCTGCCTTTAGGATGTTTGAGTGTGAATTTGCAGGGGACTCTAATGGGGAAGACTCCAAAAGGTGATCTAGACCATTGGATCTCTTGAAGGTGAGTATCATCGAGGTTTGGTGGTCAGATTAGCATTGGGTTTCTATAGTGGGGAACACTTCGATGGAGAAGAATATAAGGAGTAATTGGGGCCATAGATCAGGGATTCATTGAGAAGTAGACACATTTGTAGATCATTGTGGGTCTCTCCTGGGAGAGGCCAAAAATAAAGGTGATTCCATGCTAATGAGGATGTCATCTCCCAACCAATGCATAGTATAAAGGTGTTAGCACTTAGATGGACAAGCCAAGCACTCGACGATGATGTGTACACCATGTCAGTACATCTAGATTCCCATGTGTCTAGCGATTCCCGTGCCATTTGTCATGGTAATTTGGAATTTTGAGGGGGTGTATCATGAAATGATATGAGTGCCTCTGTCATATGATAAGATGCACCATTGTCCAAGAACCATGCAATCCTCATAGCCATGCTGGAAGAAAGGATTTAAACCAACGAGTAATCCTTCTGAAACTTCACTGTAAATTCATCAAGTTGTATCTTTGTTGATTCTTCTATCTTCCTTAAGTACATTTGGCCCATTTTCCAACATTGTTCCAATTCTAATCCAATAGATTCCCATCTTGCTTCCGATGAACCCAATTTCTAGCTATTAGTCGAATCACTTTCGTCGCACTCACGATGGGAGAACTATTTGTTGCAATTATGATGAAAAAAACTACCACTTGGCATCCCTGGAGAGGTTTTACAAAATAGATATTTGTCACACAAAATTGTTGTACTATCAACACTCACATCACTATCTCTATGGTGACGAATAAGTCTACCAAGTGGTATATTCTATGAAACTGTCACCAGACAACTTGCCATCCTTGAACCGATGACGATGGTCTTTACTGCGGCTTAGCAACCCATAAGTATCATAAAAAATCTGATGTGCATTAAATCAAAACTATGAATTTATGTCTGACAACCCACATAGAAGTACCAACACTGTACAATGCCTAGTCCGTTGACGATCCAACGATATGATGCGACGAATTTGAAGGATGCATGATGCCATGGATGGAAATGTTCATCGACGTTGTGATGCATTGAATATCCAAGAATGTGATAATGATCGTCGGAGTTATAACAATGGTATGATAAAATGAAAAAAAAATGAAATTGCATTAGACATAGTGAGCAGGTTTTACACGTCAAAATTGCACACTTACACATCTCATCCTAAGTGTCACAAATGTTGTAAAGTGTCGTATGCACATTGTTAAGTGTTGTCAAGTGCCGTATGCACCTTACTAAGTGTCACATGCACTTTTCCAGGTGTTTATATGTGTTTTAACCCCTTGAAACCATCCAATAACATTTTTCATGATCACTAAGTCATATTGGAGGAAGAAACCCATCATTCCAGGGCCATAAACAAACTTTTTACTTGGAAAATCAACCATTTTTGGGGCATTTTTGAAGACTAGCACCCCCCTATCCATATATAGGGAGCACTAGTGCTCCCCCCACCATGCTAAGGGAGCGCTACTTTTAGAAACTAGCACTATGTCTGTAACTATAAGGGAGCACTACTTTTAGTTAGAGGAAAATTTGGAGAATCTTGCCTCTTTATAAGGGCAAGGTATTGGAGACAAGATTCGTTTGGATCAAATTCTATCCTATGACACTATCCTAGGATCATATCCTAACCTAATGGAGTGATATCCTCAACTAATCCCCATATTTACTTGTTGAGGAAAAGATATGAATGATCTTACTCAAACCTTTTTAGATCCTGCTTGGCTAAAGAAATATAGACGAGAATATCACCCTATGTTTATATCCATCCAAATTAATATCCTAACTCACAAGTATTGATTACAAGTGCTTAGGCTGGTTTTTTATAGATAAAAGCTTGCTGAAAATTTCATTATTTATGTGATTTTCTGAATATAACAGTTGCTGAAATAAATATAGAGACATAAGTAAAGACACTAATTCAATAATCAGAACAGATGAGACATAAACCAATCCTTTATTTCATTCCAATTCATCAAAGAATCATTCTCTTTACAAAATTTCCTGAGGAAGTTTTGGACNAGAAAAAAAAAAAAAAATGAACTTTAAAAGCTGGATCAACTTGCCACAGATTGTTGCCCACTCGACTCTGCACAATAGCCTTTGTCAGTCATGAAAACTAATTCACAAACAGACAAGTCTACACAGACTATCAAATATAGATCAACACCTCTGAAAAACAAGTGTCTGAATGATGTAATTTAGCCCTGAATATTGTTGTCGACAATAAGATGTTGCTATCATAAAAAAGAATTAGGCTTCTAATGAATTAAGGAATGAATGAAAACTGAACTATCTTAATAAAAACTCAAAGAGAAAACCTTAGTATGCTTCTCCTTTTATTCTCCTCTTGTCCCTCCTTTTCTTTTTTCCTTTAAGCAAATTAGAACTGGTTGAAGTAGTTGAACTACTTCTTTAGTTAAGTTAACTAAAACTCAACCAAGTTTTTAGTTAAGGGGTCAAAGTAATATATCATAATAAGGGTTTTTTAAAATAAATAATAACTAGTAGGTGAGACCCCTTGTGATTCCCTTTAGCTTTTAACAATCATAACACAACTAGTTAATCAAACAAAACATCCCTCCTTGTGATTCCCATCATCACATTTATATTTGACAATTTATATCAATGATAATTAAAATTATTTCCAAAATTATTTTACCCATATATCCAAAAAATAGTGTGTTGTCGAAAATTTCAGAAGTCAACTGTCCTCAACAAAACTTAAAATCCATATTTTCCACTTTGGGATGCAATCCTTCCTTTGTGGCTGATGTGCGGGTCTGCATCAAAGTGTATAAAGAATATTGGTCTTCTAAGGCCCCTGTTGCAATTACCTCTTCCTCGATTACCTCTACCATCGTTACCTCTGTTGAAAAAAACTCATTACTGTATGCATAATTGATTAGAAAATAGTTTTTTAACAACCGTACATGACAACTCTTTTAAAATATGAAATAGAATTTGGATCAGCAACATATCAGACTCATGAAACCCAATCCATACAAATTGTTTAATAGTTGTCAATGAGCAGGGGGTGGACAAAGGTTTTGGGATATGCGAGGGGTTGTATTGAGTGAAAAATGTTAAAATGAGGGGGAAAATATCATGATTACTGCTCACAAACAACCAACAATCAACTGAAATGTAAACCAAAAGAAAACATATCACTGTACTCCATCCCTGTGATCTTAAATTGTCATAATACAGAGTTTCCCTTGTCTGTAATTAAATTTTTGGAACAGGGAGTAGATAATGAATATGGGAAGGCGAGGGGATTGTAATTAGAGAAAAGTGAAATAATGGTACGGGAAAAGAACAAATATTGTTCGAAAAATCAATTAAGTAATCCATAAAACAATTATGTATTCAAAACCACTATCCCAACATCAATTAAACAATTACTGTGCCAATTAAACAATACTGTGTGTTAAAACTTGTTCTCTGTCCACATTTAAATCTTCAACCCTTTTAACTAACACAGTGTCATCATACTCAAAAAAATAATATTCCTTCCAAACAACTGGTATAAGAATTCTTGTCGCCTCTCACTTCTTCCATTTAATATTTAAAACAAAATTCCAATGAACACACAGTCATTTGTTTCAACTCTATTCAATATCAAAACTTTAACCACTGTTCAAAATTTAATTCCTCAAATCAAACACAACTACAAGTTACTTTTAAAAATGTGTTTGATTCCATTCCTTTAACCAATTTAATAATTAAATTGGAATGAAACCATACTGTTATAAAACTCGTGCCCATCTCTGATGGTGAAATAAAAAGATACGATTCCTGATATCCATAAAACATGCACAGTGGACAACCAAGCCGCAACTATCAACACTTTAAATTATAAGAATCCCTATCGAGCAATTAAAAACACAGTAAAAATGACCATCATTTCCACTTATACCATTTTGTAGGAAACACACAAACCAACGCATAACACAAGAAGTATTTTTGTGGTTTAATCAAACCATAAAATAATGTTGAGTTAACAATCCAACTATTACAACACAAGAGGCAATGACTGTGTGCCCATTTCATTTCTCAAACCAACCAATTTACCATGCTGAGCTATTGATTCAATTGTCACAAAAAATAAAGCAACAACTATATACCAATAATCAAAACCATTGTCAATGCTATTTGACCAACTCTATAATTAACTTGATCAACAGAGATGAGCCAATTATCAAAACCACTTTCAATACTACTCAACAACTATAACGATCAACCCGATAACCAACAGAGTGTGACTATTAAGTTAATCAAAATTGGGTTCGGTACCAATGAATACAAGAAAATAGTTAAGGTTTTGTTCGATCATTGAAACACAAGGATATTGGAGTCAACCATATCGACAGCAGATAAGAACCCTTCGAGACAACATGGTCGACACACATGCCACATATCCATTAGTTTGCAAGACAGGGTGACAGTTCACACTAGGTAGATCATGAGCAGAGGCTCCTTCCTAGTAAGTAAACAACACCGAGAACACGCAGGGAATAACCCTCGTGGTTTTCCCCAAAAAGCCGAACAATGCTGATAGAAATGCAGAGCCCAAGAAATAGTAACCAACCCTAAATCAAGCCTCTTGGAATAATAGCCACCATAACCAATTGTGAAGAGACTAATAACATAAAACGAGTCCACGACTAGGTGGAAAACAATATGCACTGACCGAAAGGAGGTTTAAATCATACACAACGACCCCATAACACCAAATACAACCAGGTATGGTTACAATACTGTGAGGAGATGACCAACAAGTCCAAACCGAATGAAACCCTCCAACAAAAAACCACAGAGACAATTAGAGAGCCATCACGACTTACTTCTCACAGAATAGTAAATGAAATCGTGACTTCAACCATCCAGTTTTCCATTTGCAATGATTACCACACCAAAAATCATTCCAGAGAACGCCAAGAATTTACACAGTTTCAAGTCTCAAGGAAAACACAGACCAATACATCACCGATCTAACATTTATTTCATAAATAGAGCAATTTCATGGATGGCGAAAAAAGACGTACCTGTAACCAGATTGCCTTAAAAATGCAATCTTGGTCGAGCGGTTCCTTTCTTTCCTGGATATCAGAGCTTAACCACAACAAAAAACAATTGAACAATAACCAAGCTAGGGTGACGGCTAGTGGGGGGGAGTATGGAGTGATGTGTAGTAAATGCATGTCACTTCCATCCTCTCCTCATTCAATTATGTAGTACACGCCAACCAATCAACAATTAAACCATTCCATTAATCCATGCATTGAAACTAACATACCTTTCTTGCCAAATGTGCCACCCAATATGACATTAACCATTGCCAAACATACCATAATGTATATCAAATGCGTCTTCATATAACTCAATACATCATAGCTACTAAAATTTCTAGTCACTAACATTGCTATTTAGTACTAACATCATTCCCTTTAATTTGAATTTCTCTTAGTATAGCCTAGCATAGCATAGTTTCCTTCCTTAGATTTTTTCATAGGTCTCTTTTCAGTTGTTGTTATTTGTTGTTACTAACATGTATCTCATGCATGTGTAACATGTAATGAATCAAGGAGCCAATAGGAAAGGTGTTAAGCCCTAATATTGGCTCATTACCACTTAATTGGGGCATATTAAATTAGTAATGTTATTTTATTTATGTCGGCTTTAGGCCATTAGTTGTAATTTAGATTAGTAATGTTATTTTATTTA